>VWZS01006390.1:533665-622358 GCA_013397075.1 Rhabdornis inornatus
TATCTACATACATCTACCAAAAAAAAAAAAAAAAAAAAAAGAAAGAAAGAAAAAAAAATAAAAAAGTATTAGTACCATAAACAACATGCAGCTCATGAAGGAGACCACTTGTGGAGACAGGGGTCCTGAAAACAATTGGGAAGAAAGAACTGGACTCCTTCCCAACACAGCAGCTCTGTGGGCTTCCTGAGATAACTTTTTAGGTGAGCTCCCATCAGTGCCCTGTGGCCTGTTCCTGTCTGTTTGCCATGTGGTAAAAACAAAGTTGTACCAATCCTCTTTGTGATTCCCCCTCCTGAGTTTTCCCTCAAGCAGTCAACTTTAGAGACCCCCTTTGTGCTTCCAGAACCCACAAGGCAGGGAAGACACCAAGAAAAAGTCAGCATGGAAGCATCAGCTGCTCAGAGAACTAAAAAATTAAATCTAACCCCCCAGCCTTGGGGAACAGCTTGCCCAGCACAGGGAGGAATGGCTCATGACTTCAGCAGACTTCAGCTCCCAGACTTCTTCAAAACTGAGAAGAACAGCAAGGCTGATCAAACTACTGATTCCTTTTGCACATGACTTGAAATATCACTGTTTTCCAGAGCTGACTAGATTAAAGAAAGACTCCTGCTTCAGTCACTGACATTCCTGCAGAAATTGCCCTTTTTTGGATTACAGCAGTAGCAGTAATGTGAGTGGCTGGTGAAGAAGCATCCACGAAGATTTCAAGTCTATTGCTTTTGGCTTAGTGAGGGCTTTCTTCATCATGAGCCTGAATAGATTTATTGTCTTGGTCATGGAGTGTGAACAAAAGTGATGGTACTCACCAGGCACTGAGTTTCCTCAATTCTACTCAATTCTAATTGTAACTAATGAAAAGCATACTGCATTTTTAGGTTGTGGTTCCAGGAAGGGTTTTAAATAGAAGTAGCCTCCAGCACTGTTCAAAATGCAATCTAAATAATGCAAGATTGTTAGGAGAAAATACAGCACTATTAAATAACACCAAATAATGGACAACTATTCAAAGACATTATTTTTTTATTAGCCTGGATCATTATTACTGAGCACATGTGACATTACTTACACTCAGTAATACTTATATTCATTCAGGAAAACTAAATAATCATTACTGATTAATTACTATTGATTATACTGAGTGGTTGTATCAATATTTTGTGGATTTTCAGTGCTGTAAGAACTCTCAAATATGTTTTGTTTTCTTCCTTCAAGAAGGGTAACCCTTTTCAAAAGCTAATTTAGGAGAAAGTTGACTTATTTTCCCTAAATGATATAATCCCACTCTATATGATGGATTGTTTTCAGTCCAGGGAAATTTTCTTTCAGGTAAGATAATATGTTTTGTGCAGTTTGTGAGAATGAGACTTTATTATAGACTCACAACTGAAACACATCACATCAGTGTGCAAAGTGAGCCTTTTCACTCAGAGGTGAGGGAATGGACAAAATGGACTGATTTTATTACACAGTTGTACAGGTGGCATTTTGAGGAGAAGTGAGTAGGAAGGACAAAGTCTGTGGTTTTGCTGAATATGTAACACTAATGATGCTGAAAATGGGATGTTTCTGAAGATTGCCTCCTGATTTGCCTTGCAAATGGCTCTGTCTGCCAATACCTGCTCATGCCACACCTTTGACAAGAACCCATTTGCAGTGTTTTCCCAGCACTTGTTTAGCATGAAGCTTCAATCTCTGGTGAAGTGTCCCTGTAGACCTTTTTATTTTCTTCTCAACTACAGGCTCACTTCACAGAAGGAAATGTAAGAGAAGATTTGCCATGGAACTTTTTGGACATTTTTTTAATAAAAAACACTGTCCTGGGTCTAGTTGGTGGGAGTGAGCAGCCAGTATCTTTAGTGTCAGGGTGTGACTGATGGATCACTTTCCAGGTGCAACAGGCCACCCTCTGGTCTTAGCTAAACCAGTTTGGGCAGAGCTGTGAGAGAGGAGGCAGTGGCAAAGCCAAGATACCTCCCACAAGAGCTGCCCACAGCTCCCTTCAATGGGAGTAACCACCCAGTATGACTGGTTTGCTCCTGGCTTTCTTGGTAGTGGCACAATCAGTTAAAATGACAGAATGATGCACAATGGGAGGAAGCGCCCTGTTATCATGTGGCTTTTTCTCCATGTCACAGGGTGAGGGGCAGAGCTGGCAGCCTGGGCTGCAGCTGCCCTGCCCAGAGTGCCAATGTCCCACAGTACATCAGGGTATGTGCCTGATAGCCCTGTTAAAGCTGCTAGGCTGAAGGAATTTAATCGTTTTCATGATCATGTAGAATGGGAACAGAACTGGTTGTGTTTATCCTGCCCTAATATTAAAAATAGCTCTCAGGATTCTTGGGGTTCTTTGGTACCCCAGGCCCCAGCAGTCACTGCCCTGTGACCAGAGAGGGATCCTGGAGACCTGATTTTTGTTACAGGAGTTGCAGCCACCGACAGTCCATGCTGGAGGAGAGGAACACATGAGGAGAAAGAGGTGGTGGGGGAGATGTTATGGACAGACCACAACCCCCCAGCCCCACTCCTGTACCACTTGGGGAGGGAGAGGTAGAGGAGGAAAAAGAGGATGTGAGTGGAATGTGTTTTAGCTTCTTTATCTTTCTCACCATCAAACCTATTATAGTTTGCAATTAATTGAAATATTTCTTTTTCATGTGATGTCTGTTTTGCCTGTGACAGTAATGGGTGATGGTCTCCTTGTCTTTTTCTTGACCCATTAGCCTTTTAATTTTATTTTCTCCTCCCCACCCCATTGAAGGGAGTGAAGGGTGCAGCTGGTGGGAGGCTGGCAGCTGGTCCAGGTTGACCCACCACAGTATCATATGCTGTAGAATTTTGTACAGGGTTCCCTTCTCACAGAGAAATACTTCCTGTGTGATGTGCTTTAACATCTAGCACACAACCCTTCTTCTCAAATGTATAGCACTGCACACTGGAGTCAAATCTCCTGAAGGTGGGAGAGAACAAGGGTGAGGATAAGTGTGGGGGGGGTTCAGAGGAAATGAGACAGTGTATCCTGACCAACATTTGAGGTACCAACAGGTTCCTGTGTTCACAGACTTGCAAGCTCAAAAGAGCTGCTGTGCTGGGTTGGATCACTTGTCAGCAATATTTCTTCAAGGTTCTTCATAGTCTTCACAGTCAGTCAGAAGTGAGCCTTTATGTTTCCTAGTAATTCCTCTGTGCTGGAAATGCACAGCATGGCTGTCACTATTTGAATGTGTCACTCAAGTGTTTGTAAAAATGAGAGCTTAACAAACAAACTTATTGTGCCGAGACAAACATGGTGAAAAGAAGGCAGGATGAATGAAACCATCTTTCTATCCCTACAGAAACTCAACATATTGCATGAAGGTGTCCATGTCCTTGACAGTAGCTGAGAATGAATCTGGGCTTTGCTACAACAGCAAGATCAGGTATCTGGAAAAATCAGAAGTCACTAAGAGGAAGACAATCTCCTGTCCTGATATTGAGGATTACAAAACAGCTGGTCAGGAGCCAGATGTGGTGTGGTACAAGGTAACTATTGCTGTCTTATTGCTGTTATGCTGAAACTGTACAAAACTTTCACTGTTTTCAGTCTGAGGCTTAGAGCTGACTTTTCTGAGGCATCAGTGGTTTGTGACTGGTCTGGAGAGTGTTCTCCCAGTATGACAGTTTTGCAGGTAAAACTGCCCAGCACAGTCATTGCCCAGCAGAAATCAGTATCAACGAGGATGTTCTGTGAGAGAGCTCACATGACTTCTCTATCAGCATTCCCAAACCACAGTGCCTCGGTACCATTTTGTACCTGGGTGTGGTGTCTCCCTGCATGATACTGGAGTAGAAACAGAGGGAGGCACCTGTAATGGAGCCAAAGGTGTATCAGCAGCGCCAGCTTCAGTTGTGCTGCCCAATTAATTTTTATGGAGTCCATTGGGTAATTTCACCAAAATTGTAAAATTTTACCGAAGTCTCCTGGAGTCTGCACAGAAGTCTGCTGAGGTTCACTGAGTTACTGTCATGAAGTCAGTTAATTTTAACTGAGGTCAGTTTGATACTTTTATTGCTTGCCAGGTAACTCATCTGCCTGCACTTCCTCCAAGGTCTGTGAAGTATCATACACCACTTTGATCAGCAGATGTATTTGTGATGTGTTTCTGTAACTCCCTAAGAAAGCAGGAGAATGAGTAAAATATGGGTTGGCTGGCAAATATCAGGTAATGAGACCACAGCAAGTTCTAGCAAATTTTGCCTGTTGTCTGGACTTGGGACAAAGTCTGATGTTTGAAAAGCCCTCAGGTATTAGTCAAGGGCCAATGCCCTCAACTGCAAGAAACAGTAGAGAAGAATAACAAGCTGAGAGTCAGAAGGTACCAGAAACAGTTGGGCAAGAGAAACAGTTCAGTGGGGTCTGTGGAAAATAGAGTTTGGATTGTAGGAGTTTAGGATAAACTTGGTTCGGGTAATAAAGGCAGAAACATACAAACTAGTTAAAACCTAAATTTGGAGTGCTTGATTTGCCACCCTTAATAGTATTCTTTAAAGACAATTATTTTGTATGACGCAAGTAATATGGGCAGACTAGCAGATTCTTTTCCTCCTTATCAGGTTGCAGCTGAAAAGAGCAATTATAAAAGTTGTCATTTATTTGTTTTTTTACAAAATCTCATATGCTATATCTTAAAGTAACAAAATGTGTGCCATAACCCACTGTTAGTGTGAACAAAGTTTTCCTTTCAGCAGTTGATGCTCTTTCTCTCAGCATATGGGTTGATATCTTCAATACTGTTCATATGTCAAATATATTTAGTTAATGATAGAATATCTTGTATTGGAAGGGGCTCACAAGGATCATTGATTTCAATTCCTGGCTCTGCACATGAAATCTGAAATCTCAGAGCAAAGAGGCTGCTGAAGAGAAGGTGCTTCTTGCCCTCTCTACCTTGGTATTACTGAACACCAGATCACTGAAGATCTCCATGTTTTGCAAAAGCACACTGAAAAATAGTCTGGCAGAAATCATCTTCAGCTGTCATGGAGCAGAAATGAGTCTAAAGAAGATGCATGTGTAGCCCCACACCAGCAATGTTTTGTAGTGACCAAGACAAGGAGTAGAAGGGTCCGTTCCATAAATCCCACCCGTGTTTTCTGGGTGTCACACACAGGTTGTGTGACACCAGGCTGGAGTGTGACAGCTGACTGGCAAATCATCACTGAGGTGAAACTGAACAGAATTGATGCCTTTGGATGATAACAGTGAGACAATCCAAGTCGACAACTTTTAGTCTGGCTTGATAGTGAAAAGAGACATAAGTGAGATAAACTACTACATACACCTTCTTATCTATAATTAACAATAATGAGTTATCAGTTTGGCTCTTAGAGAAACACCTTTGCTACCTAGACCTGAGTCAGGAAGCTCAGCAGTGTGCAATCACAATATTAATGTTGCACAGAAGGTGTGTATGTCAGGTTATGCCTTGAAACTTATTCCTGAACAGTTTTGGATTATTCTAGAGACTATTATGTTACTGCTAATAAGTCTCCATATTCAAAAGAGCAGAAGTCCAATTTCTAGAAAATATATAATTATATGGATTTCAAAATAATTTGGTGAATACTGGGGTAACCCCTACAAACTGCATTCTGGGACGTATGAGCATGCTGTGGGAGGCAATGTGAGTAACAAAAGGCAGGTCCCTTCTCCTGAAAAATAGTGTTAAGTGTTATCCTGCCTTAGGATCTGACCCTCACTTTCCAAAGAAGGCATCCATTTATGGTTGTAGCACAGTAGTTTTTCCCCCTTACCTTGGATTTTAAGCTTGATGTGTACATAAAGGCACCTTCTTGAGTAAATCTGCTCCAGAGGCACTGGTGGGAGCCGGGGTGGGTAAGGGGGGGGTTATTCCTTTACATTATGCTGGAATATTTAGAGATTTTCACCCAGGCAGGGAGCATAAGTTGTTCAAAACAGAATACTAGATAGATAAATAAATACGAGGAAGTCCTTGAGATTTCCTTCTTTAACACTTCTGCTGAAAAGAGAAATCCTTGTTCACTGGTAGTCAGGCAGTTTGGACTTAGGACCTGTGAAATACCATCAGACAGGGCAGTGATGATGCTGGCCCACTGTGTGCAGAACTTACTCTGCCTTCCAAAAGGCTTCTCTGTGTTGAGGGATTAATAAATCTGAGCTAGTAATTGCATCAATTTACTGGGAGTTAACTGTAATTTAAACATGCTCTTAATTATGCCTGAATAGGATTCCACATGCATACTCGGTACATAATAGGACATTTGCTGTGAGGATTTGTTTTAACAGTAGTATGAACTTCACTTCTGGCTAGAATTACACTGCATTAAATATTTCTTTTTAAAGATTTCCCCAATTAATGCCATTGATATATGTTCAGCTCAGTTATGCCTATTAGATCTGTTTTGACAAGATGTATGGGATTTTTTTTGAAGTAAATGTGTGTGTCAAGACATGATTGAATGAGTGGGATTTAAGAGTAAGAGCAGTTTCATGAAAAATCAGCTTGCAGAAGGAAAAGGTATATTACATCTTGAGTGTGGAGTCTTAATCCATTTTCATCATGTCTTTTCTACTACTGGGTTGAAACCAGGGCTAAGAGAACAATCAAAATGTCAGGTGAAGGACAGGTAGTTGTTATCTACCCAGAAAAGTAGACTTTTGAGGTACTGCCACTTAGATTTCAAGGAAGAGAAAAAAAAGGATAATAGTGCACTCCTTAATTACTGGGGAAAAAAAAAACCCCAAAGCATTTCAGATGTCTAAGGAAAATAAATAGTCTAGAAAAGGAAATTTGCAGATTCTTCTAGCAGATAAGCATATTGCAAAAGCAGAAAAGAGCAATTAATTGGTTAAAGCCTTTGGGGAGAACTTGGAGAACCTCCCAGTACCTGAAGGAGGCTTAGAAGATGACTGGAGGGAGACATTTCCCAAGGGCATGTAGTGAAAGGATGGGAGGGAATGGCCTTGGACTGAAGGAGGGTAGGTTTAGATTAGATATTAATTTTTTTCCTGTGAGAGTGGTGAGGCACTGGCACAGGTTGCCCAGAGAAGCTGTGGGTTCCCCACCCCTGGAAGGGTTCAACACCAAGTTGAATGGGGTTTGGAGCAACTTGGTTTACTGGAAGCTGACCCTGCCCATGCAGGAGAGTTGGAAGGAGATGATCTGTAAGGTCCCTTCCAACCCGAACTATTCTGTGATTCCGTGAAATGAGTCATACAATTAAGCACTTACCCTTTTAGAGAAATTACCAGACCTCCGACAGTAAAATCTAGATTTTTTTTCACAATATAAAAACTAGTAAGAATTCTGTTTCTCAGCCATTTTCCAGTTTCTCTCCTTTTTTGTTTTTAGTTTTGTGTATTAAATATATGAACAAGCCTTTTCAACATACTTTTGTAAAGCCTGCAGAGTCAGCAGAATAAAAATTAATTAGCTGGAATTTGGGAAAGAAAGCCTTATAAATAATCTTTAATAGGAAGTGTTTCAAGAAGATAAAAAAGAAATAATTAGGAAATTAGTGGTACAATTCCACCAGAACAATTCCTCTACGTAAAACCACTATAGCACAAACATTGTTTTTGCTAAATTGTTTATCTTTGTAGTAGTAAAGGTGTCATCCTTCTTATTGCAAACTTGTATGTAAAAATATAAAGCATGTAGAAGTGTATCTTCCATCTCTTTGTTCCCATACTTTTAAAAATAAAGTAGAGACTATAAAACTGGTAACACAGGTTATTTCAGTGCTGCACGAAAGGGTGCATATCTGAAATATGCTTACTTTGTGTGTTCTGGGAATTGTATTCCTTCTAAATTAGGATTGAATAGGACTGAATCATATTCTTTGCCCAGTGTTCAGATTTAGTAACTCCGAGTAGGTGGTTGATGTACCTTTCCATAGAACTAAAATATTGAGATCAAATCAGAAAGGATTTAATGGCGTTTCCTGGCTCAGATTTGTGTCCTGAATGAGTCTCAGCACAGTAGATGGGATCTGGATTCTGGTCGTTCTCTATCACCAGTGTTAACTAAAGTTCACTTGCAAGACAAGATGTTACTTCTCTTACAGCTGTCCTTTGGAAACAGAGAGCGGTGCTGATCGCTGTGTTACCTGCACTAGTGTTATGCAGCTTCTGAATCTGAAATCTGATCACATTAGAACTGAATTTGGCCTCCAAGGGACAGGGAGAATTCTTCAGTGCTCCCTTTTCAAGTGCAAGGCCAAAAATCTCAGTCTTGTCTTTTTTTTCCCTGTTGTTGTCCTTTAATTTAGAATCTGACATGGATTCAGAATGCGTATGGAGTCCATGAAAAATTTATGTTTGTGTCATGCTGATCTCTTACTGTGGTACGATGTATTTGCATGTTGATGTATTTTCTTGTTTGGTTGTTTTCTTAAGAGAAAGCTTTGTTCTATTTTGTTTTCTGCGTTTCTGACACTGCGGTTGCAGACAAGCAGAAAATGGGGCATAGGTGTGGGCATGTCACCAGTCTCTGAAGTTGCTGAGCCTGACGTAACTGATGTGAGACAGCAGCAGTCTGAGAGCTTATTCCAAGCTGCCACCTTGAGAGAGGGAGTAGAGGATCACTGAAGGTACTCAGGCCCTGTGTTGTTTTGTGTTTCCTGGGTACAGGATTAGCCAGAGCCTCTGGAACTGTTGGCACTACTGAGTGCTTTAGAGAACTCGAAAAGTATGATTTTGTTGAGAGCAAAATAGGCTTGATATTAAAGGTATTTAGAGACAATAAATACATAATCTTAAGGTGCTGTTTTCAAGAGACAATGATTAGATTTGGACCACGCTTTTCGTTCAGAGCATTCCAAGAACAATTCAATCATGAGTGCTGTTCACATGGAAGGTGACTGATCTGCCTGCAAGGATCCAGTATATTAGGAAAGGGAGAACCTCTTCTTGCACTGTATCACATCCTATCCAGAGGGACTCAAATGCTGTTCCAGTAGGACCAAAATTTGTAGCAATGAACCTAAATCTGCCAAACAGCAGCTAAGGACCATGTGGGTGAAGTCTGTGAGAGTTGCAGGCTATCAGTACCATGTCCTGCATCAGAGGGTGCATGTGAGGCTGATGTTGCAAAAGGCCTGGTGATGGGAAAAGGCTGAATCACTGCTCATCAGGTGCTGGAGAAGCCAGTGATGAGAAATAAGGCTGTGAGGAAACCAGGCTTCTGAATTCTCTCAAAAAATTGCTGTTCTTCCTGTTTTCTTCTTTTGGTAAATGGTTCTGGCCTGGGACTACGTGTAAAATTTGTCTTCAGGCTAGCTCTTAAGAGATGTTGCCCTTACTCCCTGCAAATAGAGATTTATTTTGATGGTCCATCCTAAAGGAGAGGTCTTGGCAGTTGTTATGAAGAAAAGGAAGATACTTAACCATTGCTTGAGGGCACCGTGTATTGAACACAGCCCATGTGATGCAGTAGGAATAACTTAAAAATATTTCTGTTTAATTTCAGTCTTCAAATTAATTCCAGTTTCAGATCTCTCTGCTTTCTGAAGTTATATTTGAATTTTAATTGCAAAATGTACCTAGGTGGTTGTTTCCTTATGTGTAATACTGAAAATCTGGTCAGGCAACACTGTCTTACTTCGTACAAGCCAGGTAATTTTGGCACTGAATTTTTTTCTGCAGGAATGTGAGCCAAAAATGTGGAGAAGCGTTATAATTCAGAAGGGAAATACTCTCTTAATTCAAGAGGTCCAGGAAGAAGATGGAGGAAATTATACCTGTGAACTAAAGTTTGAAGGCAAGCTTATACGAAGGACAGTTGAATTGAAGGTTACTGGTAAGAGTCTTTTTTCTATACCAATAGGAAAAAAGATAAAGCTTTGAAATAATAAGAAAAAATGGTATTCACATTTCAGTTAAATCTGTCAGTATATCTGTTTGATAGAAGTAAGTCCGAAGCAAATCCCAGTAGCTGAGCAGTCCCAGGCTCAGGGAAATTTATATCAAGATCTAAAATTCCACAGAAGAGTACTTCTACCTTTTGCTCTGTACAAAACCTGGAAATGCTCCATGTTTTTAAGCTTTCATTTAATTTATGATGATCAGTTTTTCTAGTCTAGGGATTGTCTTTAGTGAAGAGTATGGCACAACCTATTCCAAGAATGAAGTTAGCATTATTGGACTGTCAAAACAAAGTAACCTGCTTGTAAGTAGGTCATACACTCTGTGGTTCTGACTCCATGTAGTATTTTACCAGACAACAGTATTTTTCTGTCTATTTTTGCCAGGTACCAAAAATGAACCAATAAAATGTATTGTCTACCGATACATTCCTGCTCCCTTTTCATCCCACTGTACAGTATGACATCTATAATTATCATTTTGCCTTCTGTGTCTGTGGAAGTTTGCAAGTACCTGAAAACAGTTGAGGTTTTCTTCAGCCTTTCATACAAAACCATATAAACAAATGGTTAGATATGTTCCCACATGCTGGTTAGAATGGGGCCCTACTCAAAGCAGTGACTGGTAGAATTCCTCTTTCTTATATCAAACTGAATTATTCCATATGATGTTTCTAATATGTTCCTGAAAAAGAGGTCTTCCCTTTATTTTGAGTGGAATCTGTTTTGTTATTCTTATCATTATTCCTCATTTTCAGTGAGTTTTTTCCCTGTGTGCCCTATGTCACATGACCCATTATTGTCCATTTTTGATCATGGAAAGAACTCTAAAGTATTGATTTGACCTACCTGACCCTAGACCTGAGATCTGAATGAAGATATATTGAATGAAGATATAATACCTGCCTTGTGGATAGTCGCTACCCTAAGTAACATGCTGGTCTTCAACCAGAATGTGAACTAAGTTTGACAGAGTGAAAATGAGATGCATTTAACTCAGTTCTTCACAATGGATATTCTATGCTCTCCCTCTCATCATGACCTTGCTAGAAGTCATGTGTTCTCTTCATTATTAAAACACTGTGGTGTATTTATGCTCCACAATTTAAGGAGTTTGTCCTAAACTAGATATAGTATTTATTACAGTTATCACTCTTATTAAAAAGTTTATTAGCTGAATTATTTAAAATGTAAATATGAAATATATGTGTTCTCATTTTTGCAAGGTGCTTGAGAAGCAGAAGATTTTTCACCTTTTAATTTGGTGTGAATTTATGTTGCATTAAATTTTGTTTAGTTTATAAAAGCACATATGTTTGTTAACACCTTTTCCAGATGAAAATGTTTGGGAGACATCTGATATTTTGTGTTTGCTGGTTGGATCTCTCTAGATATCTGAAAGAGGCTAGTAAGTTTATGTACATGAAAACCTAAAAATGTGGATAAGAACTACAAATGAAATAGAAGCACATAAGCATATTATCTCACAGCTTGGTTGAACAAGTTTGTTTCTCCTGTTTTTATTTTGTTTCAGTTTGTGAATTTTACATGTGTGCAGGCTTAGATCTTTGTGGGGGAGAGGTCAAAGAAAACTTGTACAACAAACAGCAAAGGATTGCTTGTGTTGTGTGGCTGTCCAAGCCAGGTGGGGAGGTCCTGAGGGCAGATCACAGGCTGGGAGCAGGTACATGACATCCTGAGGGACTTGGTTGAATAAATGTTGTGGTCCTTCATGGACTCATCCCAGTATGTCCAGGTCTTTCTTGTAATGGAATTGGTGTTGCACTGGGCCCCATTTTTCAACTGTCTGAAAATGAGTTCTCATCAAAACACCAGGAGAAGCTAGAGGGAGAACCAGAGCTCTGACTTCTGAACCTGGTGGTCTTTAAAATCACTGTTAGCAAATACTGCTGAAGGCTGGGGTAGAATTGTCTCTGCTAGCCTGCAACACAGATGTGGAGAAAAGGATCTTGCCTGCTGCTTTCTTCTGAAGGAGCTCTGTAATGCTGTTTCTATTACTGGTACTCATTACCATGCCTGAATTGGCATTTATTGGCAAGTGTCTGAGTTCCTCTGACGTATAGATTTTGAACAGAAAGGCTCTGTTGGGCACTGCTAGCAGCCACGGTAGCCTGAAATTGTTATTGAAGAATTATTCTGAAAGCGAAATGGGTAACTCCATGTCTCCCTTGAGCAAGGAAAGATGTACTGCCTTGGAGAGAGAGGAAGCTGGCTTAGATTCCCTGTAGTCTTTTAGGCGTTTTCTAAAGTACACAGTACAAAGTACACCAGTTAGGTGGATGAAGTTATTTATCTCTTGATTGTAAGACAAGGATCTTTTCTTCTTTGAAGTCACATCAAATATGGTACATGAGGTTTTTAGTCCTTTGTGAAGATTCTGGTAGTTATGTAAGTAGCAATATGAAATATTTGCTATTTGTAGCTAAATGCAGAATGGGCATCTCAACAGTGAAACTTGAAATCAGAATAAATGCAGTACTGTCATAACAGAAGTTACATCAAAAGCTTTAAGAAAATTTCAGGGTGAAGGAGCCAGATGCACCATTTTAACTTGCTGTTGGTAAAACTAATCAGAATAGTTAATGAGATCCCAGACAAATGCAGCAGTTTTGCTGAAGATGTGATCCTTCAAGCCAGCCTGATCAAAGTTAACAGCAGACAAGAGAGCAGTTGTGGGCCGAGTAAAGGATGACTGCCTGTTTGGTATTTATATCAGTGCTGCCTAAGGATTTATTTCAAGTAGAGGCTTTCAACTGGGGACACAACCCTGCTCTTATTATTTAGTTACCCAGCAAAATCCAGTGATGTCATTAGGGCTATTAGAAGGTGTTGACTTAACTTCCTGTGCCGAAGTGTCGGCACAGTTGCCTTGGTGGCTGTGCCTGTGGCAGGGAGCTGCAAGGACAGCATGTGCTTTCCTGGGATCCTGTCTTGCCTTCTGGCCGTTGCAGACCCAAATGGAAGATCTCCATGGGCCAGTTAGAGGTACAAGGGGAGTTCCTTCCTCCCTTTCTTCTGTGACTAAGTCATGATACGAGAATTTATGAGATAATTTGTAAGAAAGAAATCTCAGGAGTCTTAGATGGAAACTGAAAGCTATCAGTGTGTGATGCCTGGCCAGGGGAAGACAGACAGAGGGACCTGAGTGATATTGGTAGGTGAGCAGAGCAGAAAGCAAACAGGTCAGATAGCATTGCAGGAAGGGGCAGCTGGACATAGGGCTGGCAGTGTCATTGTCTGGCTGTGGTGGGTGATGAACAGCTCAGTGTGATTCAGTTGATAAAAGGCTTCAGAGGCTGTAGCTCTTCGGGGTTATAAGGGAAAGGCTTGCAGCCTAGAATATATTTGAAAAATATTTTGACACAAAGTATTTTTAGGGACAAAATCCTGAGCTTCAATACAGCACTAATGAGCAGTGCCTAAATTTTGGTGTTTGGGTGCATTTAACAATAATAGATTGTCAACAAACCAGCTTTTTCATCACTAGTTCTTCATGGGTTTGTTATATTAAGCAGACAGATGTGAAACGAGTCTTGTCAGCCTTTTTTGCTGAAGAAACATGACAACAGTGTTATCTCTTAGCAAATAACACATAACCCTTCAATCTATGTTAAAAAAAAAAATATTGATACTATTTCACTTTGCTTCTTGGTAGCTTTGGTGTGACAAACAAGTGAGATTAGAAACTGTGATCTAGGGTTCTAAAGTGTAAAAAAGTAACAGAAACTCAGTTTTTAATTACATAACAAATTAGAGTGCACCCATTTAGATAAAACTGAATGCACTGATATAAAGTTACAGATTATCTACATTATTAGAATTTATTGAAATTACAATTATTCAGGAATATCAGCAATCAAAAGCATGTTAATGAGTATTGCAAATGCCAATGTTTATTGAAGAATAGTTATACTATTCAGATTAAAAGAAAAAAAAACTCCAAACATAGGAAGTAATGTTGGTTTTGAAAGGCAATTTATGCATCTTCCTGTTTTCCCCAGCCATACCAACAGTTACTCCATCTTGATTCACAGCAATGTTTCAATAGCTTTGAGGGTGAAAAGGTGCCATTGTGAAAAACACCTGCTGTGTTTATCTGTTCCTTCAGCACTCTTTTTGCTTGAACAACTGGTCTGTAAGGGCACAGGCCAAGAAGAAGATGCAAGGAGACGTTATCTTGGAGGTTTGGGAAGGATGATGCTTCTGAGAAGGGAGCAAGACCTGCTCTCGTGGTGAGGCCCAGGTGCCCCTGGCAGATGAGGCTGTTTTGCAGGAATGTATTTCTTCAGGGACAGCTGTGCCAATGGGAGAGGTTGCCTTGTTCTTTCTGCTGCCTGTAGAAAGAGGTGATTTGTGAGCTTGTACTGGTGAATTATTTTCCAGTATGACAGCAGAAGGTGGCCATCTGACCAACTTCATAAACTGCAGGAGCTCTGTCCTCCAAGTTTCCTTCATCCTCTACTCTGGCATATTCTTCATAGGCTGCTAAAATGCCTGGCTGTTCCTAAAAGTCATTTATGCAGCAATATTTGTTTTGACCATCATAAATGACAAATTATTCCACTTGGCTACTTGAGTTGAATGATTCTGCCTGAATTCATTCTTTGATCATAGTTTTTCAATTAAATTCTTTCAAGTCTCATTACATCTCTCACTTTTCAAATTACACCTGCTGCTGTTGCTAGATTTTGTTTGTGGGTTTGGGACTCCTTTATTAGCAAAAGTAGTTGATGGTGATTTGCTATTGTTAAACCAAGGGGGTGAATTGGATTTAGAAAGGCAAACAATTAGTTGGACTTTCCAGCAGCTCTAGTGCCATACAAAGATAAGCTACCACAAAAGAAGTGAGGATATGAGCTAAAAGTATGTCCACCATTTGGTAGTGGTTGCTTTTCTGCCCATTTTTAATCCTCTGTGAACTGGATATGCTGCTTTGCATTGTTAGAAATCGAGGCTAGTGACACATTGGCAGCATTTACTGGGTGCTGATCAGAATCAAATTTATGCCTGCAGTAATCCGAAGTGCACTCTAGTCCTTACCAGTGTATGGTGGATAAAGTATTGTCACCAAAGTCATACAAATGATGTATTGACTGACAACATTTTTGGCTGCTGACAGTTTCCAAAACAACCACAGCACAAACTATTAAGATAAATTAAAAGCTTATTTAAACTGAGCTGAAACATGGAAGTCCTCACAAGTCCTTTGGAATTGAGACTATTATAAGGGATTTACTTTTATAGTGTCAAATATGAGTTGGTGTTTACTTAAAATCTGAAAACATGTAATTGTGATTCTCTCCCAAAGGCATTGTGTTTTGGCATAAACAGTTTAGTAATCTGCAATGAATTTATTAAATAGTTCAGTGTTGCTTAAGTAGTTAGTTATCCAAAAATCCAGTTTAGCTTTGAAAGGTCACTGAGCTCTGAATATGATTTGTAGATGTAAATAAAAGCAGGGCCAGCATAAGACTCAGGTTTAAAAAGCAGGTGGCTGAGGAGCAGAAGCTGAACTGAACATCCCCAGCAGTTTTGTGCTGTGACAGGTACTGTGCTCAGGACATGCCTGAGCTCTGGTGTGCAGGGGTTCCTCAGTTAGCTGTGAGGGAGCTTCTCCAACAGAGCCAGGTAACATGTTTGCATGGCTTTTGGTACCCAAACTAACTCTGACATCTCTGCCTGTCATTGCACTCTGCAGAGAAAGCAGAGCCTCTGGATCCTGATGGAGGCTGGACATGCTCTCACTCTCCCATTGTTGCTTTATTTTCTGAGCTCCAGAGCCTTTTCTTTGGAGATGGGATGAAATAGCTATTGTTAGCACCATTTTATCATCAAATAAAGCAGTAACATCAATTAGAGAATTGTGTGAAAATAACAATAATTTCCATTTATGTAATTATAACATCAAAGGTCATATTCAAGCACTTTGTAATTCTGATTTTGTTATGTGAAATTACTTCTTTGTTGTAAGCTGATATATTTTATTTTGACTTGTGGCTGTACTATTTTTTAATAGCACATTACAATACCTTACATTACATTACATTACATACATTATATAGCTACTTATGTATATTACTGAAAAATTTCAGCATTTCTGAAATGAGGTGTTTTGAATGTTTCTATTATTTTTTTTAAATTGATGTTTTGCAGGAAATTTATTGTGAAATACCAAAATTTTCCCCAAATGCAAGCTCTGGTTCCTGACAGCACTTAATATTTCACCAAATCCCTGGGATCTGGGAGTTGCTTGAAGTGCAGTGGTGTTTTATTGTTGATTTTGGCCAGCAGCTCTGATGAGAGCTGTTAGCTCCCCTCTCCCTTATTTGTTTGTATTTTCAAGCATGGGTCAGAGAGTCTGTTGTCTCAAATAAAGCAGAAAACATTTCAAGGAAAGCCTAAAGCAGCCTGTGAATTTTCCTGATGAAACAGCCTGAAAAGCACTCCAAGGTAAAACTTGGTGACGTGTGGATGGTGGTGCCTGGTCTGGCCTTCGGGGTTTGCTCCTCCTCACTTCCTTGCATGGCCAGTGTTGGCCGTGGGAAGTATTTGCTGTACTTGGAGCTGTCTCCCTTTTCCTGGAAGCAGATGCTCCTTCTTGAGAGCTCTATTTGTTTAGCTTCACATCTCCAAACGAAAAATTTCCCCTGTTTAGTGTTCACCAGAATTCTAAAGTGATATTGAAGCTGTCAGCAGCTGTAGGACCCAGGGACATGCCTTTTATTCTTTCCCTTCTCTCCTGGCTTGGCAGCTTTAGCCTTTCTTTGCCTGCTGTGGACGATGTTCTGCTCACTCCCAGTGCTTGGCAGTCCCCTCCACTTCTGACATATGGCCCGGGATGCCTGTCCCCTCTTGTATCCCGGCAAGTGTTCCAACCAGAGCTCCCTTTTGGCAGGAAATGTGCTGTTTCTAGCCCAAGGCTCAACTCCTGCTCCCTGTAACTTCATGGGGAGCTGCTGGAGTTCACAGTCAGCAGTGAACACTGGAATATTGGCACTTTCTACTTTAAAACTAATTTCTGTTCTTAACAAGTGATTTTATCCGTAAGTTGGAACTCCCTCCTATACTTCGTAATACAGATAGCAAATCCCTGTGCAGAAAGCTCCCAGAGCAAGGGGGTGATGGATGTTTGCACACCTTTCCTTGGCTGATATGAGATTGGATCTCACACCTTGGCTTGGGAGAATGCAGGGAGAAAGGGGCTCACACTGTGGCTCTCTTGGCACCTGCCTGTGCGCCATGGTGGCTTTAGGTATCACTACCCAAACAGTGTCACAAAGAAAGATACAATGATTAACCAACCAGGGTTGCTGAGCTCAAAATAAAGTGTGCATTTTCAGATTTTCCTCAAATGTAACGTAAGCAATGAGGCGGGATAAAAACTGGTAAGATTTTCAGTTTCTTTTTTAGTTCATAATGTTAGTACATTCCATTGACTAATGTATTGCATTTATAGTGGTAGATGCAGAAAGGCCTTCTTTCCTCCTGGAAAACAGCCTTTAACATTTTTTTTCTTTTACCAATATTTGAGTCCAAAAGAGGAGAAATGAAAAGAATCTGGGAAGATATTTACAAAACAAAAGGCAAAGAGAAAAGCAGCTTGCTTGTGACTGCAGTTGTAACAGCTGTGAAAATTAGATACTTGTTAATTTGGAAATGAAATCTTAAAGTGAACAAGTTAAATCTGCAGAAGCTTTTTACTTCTGGGAAGGATACTGCGGATTGTTTGGGAACAGAAAATCCTTCCTGTTCACTTCTAATATTGACATGTTAAAATATATAACATGTACGTCATATCTCAAGTGACATTATCTTTCTCATATAAATTACACATTTCCATAGCAAGACTTCATCTCCTCTCCTTCTTTGCAATATCCTGACAATCAGGGAATCACTTTTTCATTAAATGCAAGGGACAGCAAAAAAGCCTGCCCAAATTAAGTTTTTACTGAGAGTCCCAAGATTTCGAAGATTTGCAGTAGGAGATACTGCTCTTAGCGTTTCCTCTGCTGCACTTTCTTATAAATGATGCATTGCATCTTCTAGTATATTTATTTTCTAAAGGAAACCTTCCTTTCTGTGAGAGAAAGCAAGGTGGAAATGGGTTAAGTGCTGACAAATACAGTACTTAAAGACCAGGAAATGAATTTCACAGCTGGGTTCTCAAACCATTGCCAAAATAACTATCTATTTAAAGCTACATATAGGAAGTGCCAACAATCAGAGTTTTCTTTTGATACATTTTATGTGATTTGTATTAATTTTTACCAAGGTCTTTGTTTTGTAAATATTAGCTTTCTGTAATACAGTAAAGTATTTATCTTAAAACTTTAATTTCAATTCTGATTTGTTACATGTCTGGCATCCTATTAACTCCTGTAGACAGTAAGCATGTTT
This sequence comes from Rhabdornis inornatus, assembly GCA_013397075.1. NCBI lineage: Eukaryota > Metazoa > Chordata > Aves > Passeriformes > Rhabdornithidae > Rhabdornis > Rhabdornis inornatus. The sequence continues at coordinate 551,972 of VWZS01006390.1, forward strand.
CTGTAGTCAAAGCAGACTTAATTGCCACTGATTTCTGTAGTGACTTAAGTTTTTCTATCTACCTCAGGCAAAGCCCAGTATGATCCAGCAAGAGAAATGTGTCCATTTGCTTTTGACCCCATTTGGAAAATGGAGCAATTTCCCTGCCTTTTTCAGAGCATTTCTTGTTCAACCATGCAAAAACCCTGTTATAAATCTGCAGCAACTTCTGTATCTGCAAGGAGTCAACAGGAAAATTCAGTCTAGAGGGTTGTATCAGTACGAGGGTGCCCATTCACTTGGAAGACGTGCCAGTCCTGTTCTCTCTTTTAACATCTCTTTTTCACCTAATACCCAGCAAGGTCCTGATAAATTGGACCAGCTCTTCTGATTTCAAGGCCACCTCATCAGAGTATGTAAGCTAAGGATCTGAACAGTGTCTGAGGAGTGCTTGTGCCCATTTGTGGTTGCTGTGTGAACTGTATCACTGCTGAAGTGACAACAAAATATATCCACAAGGATAAAAGCTCCTTCGTTTGCAGTCCCTCAAGTGATCCACATTGATGACTTTTCCATTCACCAGAGCGACCTGTTAATACCAGGCTCATGAAAAATGAGTTTGGAAGATAAACATTAAGTATTACCTCCATATCTCCTGGAGAAACTGCAAGTTCTAAGGGCAGTGAGAAATGTAGCAATATGCTGCAGTCTATGAATTATATATAATGTCAGTACTCTTGGCGCTTTACTTACAGCTCCACAGCCTCCCTTCCTGGCTCATGAGCATGCAAAGTAATTAGAATGGCAAATAGCATTAGTTTTTATTGACCTATGTTGCCCCCTAGTTCTCTGTCATGTTCTTGAACATCATGGTTTTTTCCTTCCACCTTAAATCACCAGTTTGCAGTTTGTGGCATTGATTATTTGGTATTGTCTAATTTATTGATGTGGCCAGCCAAGGTTTCCACACATGTTGTGGGTTGCTCATTTCTCCAATGATCTGTCTTTGTGCACAGCTACTGTAGCTCACTGAATCACTGACTATATACTGTAAATGTCAGATATGAGCTCCAACTTTAAAAACTGCTCTTCATTCCAGGAGCTGCTGAGCCACATTCTCTAAGTGAATTGTGCTTTCAGTAGTGGAGGTGACTTAGTATAAATGATAGGATTATAGAGTTTTGCCCACAACAGTGAGGTAAAGCACACACACTGAAAGAAACTTTTATGTTTTCATTTTCTGTGTTAGAGGAGGCTTTCTTCATCATGAAAGTGCAGGCTGGATGCTCTTTCTTCTTTATTAATAATAGATAAGCAGATAGATGCACAGACATGAAATAACACTGCCCCTGAAACCATTTTGCTAATGGTAAAATAGATACACATGAGTGAGCAGATTGCCTTGTCCACTGAAAATGCAGCTTTCCCTCCCAGAAAAACTGCAAATCTTGCCTAATGTTTTGTCTCATAAGAAAAGCTTGAGAACAGGAAGCAATGAGTGTCTTGTTCCTTTGAAATGACTGGAGAAATTTTAACAGGTGAATAGCTCTGCTTTAACCTGAGCTGGAGATCAGGATTATATTTTCACAGCACAATGTTGATGCCTTTCAAAACTGGTTTGTGCTGCCTGGCACTTGTAGCTGTGTATGTGAGATGAAAAGTTCTGCTGTGGAAGGAATAGTGCTCACTACTGAATTGTCAGCATTATTTCTTGCTGCAGTGACGTGATCCTCAAAGGTGCCTTATTCAAGTGCTGGTTTGGCCTGACCTGTTTAGCTTATGAGATCTGACAGTAGTAGTATTGCTTCAGGCTCTGATGAAGTTCACCAGAAGACTGGAGCTAATAACTATCTTTGCTCTGTGCCTTACAATTTTTAAGTTGAAAGGACATACAAAAATATGCTGGATGTGTTAAGTACCTTGTTTGTTTTTGATATCATGGAGCAGCATGGAAAATATGTTCTTAATTTTCATCAGCACCAACCACGCTACTTTTTGTCTTTGATAGCATTGACTGACCTTTTGTAAGCAAGAGAAAAATAAGCATTCAACTGAATTTGTATTTAGGTGTTTATTACTCCAGTGTGTTTCAAAGGGCTAGGTAGCTACTCTGTTACATTAGACTTACATGTACTGACTTATTTACTGTGTGTGTTGAGTGGTTTTTGCAATGCAAGCATGTTTCAGTAAATAAAATCAATTTGCAGCCAATGGGAATGCAACAGTAAGTGATTTAACTTTTCATCTTTTTCTTTGGCTTAAAATGAAAAGCTCTCCAAGGTATTTTTTATGACAAGCCCTGTGGGCTGAAGTACTCTGAGAAAGTGCAGGAAATATAAAGTGCAGAATTGCAGACCAAAATGATTTAACCGTAAAATTAATAAACAATATAGTCATAAATTTCTAAGGCAGCTTTGGGTTCTTATCCTGTTTTTTTCTGGCATATCCCAGCAATGTACCTCAAGGCCTGGTGCTCCTCAGAAAGGGCAGTGTGGTCTGTGCGGTCTCTGTTTTATTTTACCTTGGCTGGTGCTGGTTCTCCTGTGTGGGTACCTGTCTGCCAGGAATTGGTCTGAGATAATTTCATAATCAATTGAAATGATAAAAGGGCTTTGGTTATATTGAAGGAGGCTAGATCCAAGCACCAGATGGCTTTTCATCTTTATACAGTGCATGTTGCATTAGCAATCCAGTTGTGGAGAGTCGAGTTGCCATCCTGGGCCAGGAGTGGTTGTAGTTTCTGGCAGGGAAGGAACCAATTTGCCATAAGCTGTGTATGCCTTATAGCTTCTCTGCAATACACTACCATGTGGCTTTTTCTTTCTTCATGCAAGATGAGATGCACCTGGAACAAGACCCTGCCAGGGCTATGACAGCTCTGTAACCTCTAAGTGGCCATAGCAACTCTATTTAGGCAGATGTTTTTAAGGAGAGTATTATCTAAATATGGGTACACATGACTGTGCAGTAAAGAAATCTGATTTAGAGATGCCATTTTTGCTTCTCTTGGGATATGCATGTGTTGGAGAAATAGGCAACTTAATTTGTAAATGAAATAAGAGGGGTGCACAGTGGGTCCTTCAGCATGGTGTGGATGCCAGTTTGAGAGGGATAGACCTCAGATATACTGTGAGAAGGATTAGATGGGGAGAGAGGAAGACCTTTGTTACTTAGTTTTACGATATAAAAGTCTGAAACTGGTGGAAAACCTAACCAAAGTTTTGGGCTGATGAAGAAATGTGACTTTTCAGAAAAAAACATGAGTTTTATCAGAGAGGAATGTTAGCATTTACCCCCTTAAGAATTTTCTTTTTTCCCCTTCATAGTAAGAATTCCATTCTGGGAAAAATTGCAGCTTTTCTGCGTTTTTCTCCAGAGGGAGAGAATTCACTGCTTTTCTAGCTAAAAGACCTTTTCTATCACTTGACAAAGAAGCTGCCCTAAAGCTTTGGGCAGTGCAGCACTCAGAGGAAATACTGTGATTGCAGACTACTGCTGGGAAGAGAAGATGATGAAGAGGTCAGTCTGGAAATGTGGAGTCCTCAGGGGTTAGAATTGTGGTTCCTACACCTCCTAGCAGTGACAAAGCCTGTTAAGTTCTCACCTTTAAGAGGTTTCATACATCTCACACGAAGAAATGTTTCATTGTTTACTCATATACTGAAGTTAATTCACTTGGGACTGTTTGTCTTAAACAAACTTATCCATGAGAAATTTCTCTTTCATGTCAGTGGCTTCCTATAAAGGACTGTTCAAGTTCCTGTAGATCATGGCCACATGACAGAAGCAGTGTGCTAAAGCATGGAAATACTTCCAACAATTCCCTCCAGGAAAGTTATCAATGCCTTAATTCCAAAAAAGCAGTCATGGAAACTGAGCACACCTATAATTTACATCTTGAATAATTCTATTTGTGGGGAAAATGCCTCTTTTTTGGGTTTTATTTTTAACGTCTGCTTTTTCTCCACCTCCCAAAAATGAGTAATTCTATTTCCCACTATCCACTGTTCTGGCATTGCAATGGGAATTGTGCATTTCATAAGCAAATACTGAGGTTTATTTCAGCTGGAGCTCATGATGTGGGGGAGAGGTTAATGGGACACATCATACTCTGAAGATAAGGAGTGCGAATTATATATATTAGTTTAATGTAGAAGATATGGACTGGAAAGAAAGTTGGTTCCCTTCCATTAAGTTGTGGGAGGGTCGGAGAAACAGCTTTATGCACCTCCAAAGTCTCTGGCTATGTGCCACCACATCTGTATTCTCTGTCAGCCCAGACCTCATTTTAATATTTAAAATGGTAGTTGCTTTCTTTTTCTAGCCCTCAAAAGGGCTTTAATTCTTTCCCTCGTTCTGTCAGTGCTCAAGCTGCTACAGCTGTTGCTGTCACATTTAATAAGGACTTTGCAGAGTTTAAATATTGTGTTGTGCTGTGTTTTCTTCAGTGTGAGAGAAGAGCTTTGTTGTTAAGTTCAGGTGCTTCTCACTGACACGGCTGCTGACATGGGATGTCAGCTGAAGGTGACAGGAACTTGTCACTTGCCTGCTACTCACGTGAAGCTCCCTGTGGTGCCTGACACCACAATGCAGCCATGGATGGAGGTGCTGCAGACACACCCCATCCAGCGTGGAGCCCTTGCTGATTTTTCCCAGGACTGTGGTACAAAATTGACGACACTGCAGTTCCTGACCTGTAGCTGCACCGTTACACTGACTTTGTGGTTGCGTATTTCTCATTTGAAAATCACCAATGGTCCTGTGGTCCTTTTTAGGCAGTAAACAGGTAACTTTCCCTTGCTCAGTTGTAGACAAGGTAGGAAACAAGGCAGCAATGTGGACAGGAGCTTGACATTTCAAAATGTCAGGAGGAGGAGGAAGTGAGACTAAAACTTGATGTCCTCATGCCTACAGTAACTTAGCTGCTTATTGAAATATTCTTCCAGCCTTGAGCTCTGTATGTGTCAATCCAGCTGAATATAATTGGGGCTGTTTACTGTGACAGACAATCAAAATTTAAGAAAAACTTGGAAGAAAACACTCGGGCCCCAGTCTGCAGTATTTGCTAGATACCTTCCCATATATGTTATATCTCTCCCTATTCTCCTTCCCCCCAAATCCTCCATCTCTCTGCACAACCAGGCTAGATATTTACATTCATTCTCAATGTTAAACTGCATTTAAAAAGCCCATCTCCTTCCTGAAGCTATTCATCTTCTCTCTGGACCTTTGATGACATCCTCTTCCTTTGATTCTGAATCATTCTCATGTTTTCAGTGTGACAGAGAGTGATTTTATTTTTTTTCCTGTAACACTACAAAAAAACCAACCTCTCTTGTTAGGATTTCTTTTGAAGTATCCAGGGTGAAAAGAGCTGAGCTGTGGGATAGAAAAATATTGCTAAAACATGCCATTTTAAAAAATTGATAGTAAAGTCTAGGTTAAAAAAGAAGTTACTGTGCAATGCATATATTTTCATCTGAACATTACAGGCTGTTCTTTTGTTTAAATTTTCTGGGTGATGAAGGAAAATAGATAAGTGCTCATTTTGGTAAAAATACTACATTTCAAGAATATTATCAGTTATATTTGGATACCTCGTGGCATGTTTCTGTCCATTAAATAGGATTGATTTTGGCTTAGTGTGCTTTTACTGCTGTGATTCTGCCTTAATTCACAGACATTTGCATTTCTCTGCTTTCCCTGTTGGTGACATGCTTGGTGAGTAACAGCTTGCTGGGTTTACATTATGAAAATACGAATAGGAAATGAAGCTGCGTATCCTTATCTTCAAGTAAAGATGCCTAAATTAGAGGAAATCTTTCTGTTGTTCTTATGTTTACTAAATATAAGGGCGTAGTCAAATCCCAGAGGCTGATGTGAGAAACAGCTGCAAGTGTGGAAAGTGGCAGTTTAAATTCCCAAATCCATGACATAGCCATGCCTGTTAACCCAGAACAAAGGAAAGTTAAACCTAGAGATTGTTTCCATCTTTGAAGTTCTCTGTCATTCTAATGCATGCTTAGAATGTCTGGCTGAGAACTGAGAACCAGGCTGTGCTGTATCATCATAAAGAAAGAAAGAAAGAGAGAATCTCCAAAGAATGGGTGCAATCTGTGACCCAGCACCAATAATCCAAATCAGTCTAAATCAGTCCAAAGACCTGGTAGAGATATGGAAGGAGGCAGCTAAAACAGGTGCCTAAAAGAATCCAGAGCCTCAACCAGATCAAATCAGCAGTAGAAATGAAGGAGACAGTGCTGCTTTGTACTGACCTTTGTTTAATTCTCAGTTGGTTGTTATGGAGGTGGGTTTAAAAATTGCTCCTGTTGATTTAGATTCAGCCTGCACTTTTCATGTGTGCCAAGGACCTTGCCACCGGAGAGGGCATTGCAAGATAACACAGGTAACAACAAGAGCAGTTGTTCTCCTCTCATCTGAAGCCCTGGTGCACCAATAAATATTGAAAATCATTATTTAAAGGGTTTATCATAAACCCTTTTATAGCAGGAGCAATGTTGAAGTATTAAATGCTATTTTCCTTTTAGCCATAGCAAGGATGGGGGGAGATGGAGTCACTCGAGAGCATGTGGCTGCAATTTCGTGTATGAAGCTCATTTGTCAATGTAACAAATGTGGTGCTGCGGTGATGGGGTTGTTGTGTGGGTGCTGTACATCACTCCTGGAGGCAAGATGCACATGTCATATAAAGCAGTGGAGGAGTGTAGCTCTGTTCCATCTCTGTCAGAGGGTGTGATGACTGTCCCAAGGGACAGGATAGATGCCACCACACTGTCATGGTGCTGCATCCTTGCAGCACTGTCTGCTGGGCTGGCTGGCACAGTTCCCCTGTCCCGGCAGCCTTGGTTTTGAGTTTCCGACCTTCGAAAGAGAAAAAGAGCATCTAAACAGATATTTTCCTTGCAACAAAAATCGCAACAGCAACAGCAAAATCAGCTCTGGTCTCTGTTCAGGCCTGGGAAATTTCAGCCTGAAAGGGGAAGATTTGCAAGTCACCCACTTGTCATGACAGGGGCAATGTTGTAGCATATGTGTTTGTACAGCTGTAACTATTGTAACAAGGGCTAATGTCTGCCAAAAAAAAACCTCGAAGTGGCAAAACATAATGTGAGAAGTGTAGCTGATAGGAAAGTAACTGGGTGAGGAAATAGTACAGGGTTTACAAGAAATTTATTGGAGCATGAAACTGAAATTAGGGTATTTGCCAGCTTCCTGAGGTAAAGGTCACTGTTCTCGAGACAGTCAACATCAGGAGGAAAATACAGGATGCAAAAGCAAACCTATTAATCTGGTTTCATCTAGGGCAGTCCCTTTGACCTATAACAGTTAGATGGATGTGCCACTCCTTGACTGAAGGGGCAAACGTCTGAAATGAGCAGTGTGGCTTCTCTTGATGTTAATCAGAGGAACCTGTGTTGCCCTCACTAGGTTTCCACCAGAGGGCAGGTGAGTATTTGGTATGTGGCAAGCAGTGGTGCCAGTGCTGGGGAAGAGCTGATCAAATGCATAGGCTAAAGAGTTAGAAAAGTAAGAGTTGAGGTGAGCTGGCAAGGAAAACCTTCTATTTTCATGGAAAGGAGTGGATTTTTGGCGGGTATTAAATTCCCTTTGCCATGGAGAGTAAGCTTTTCAAGCCATTCTTTGTTCCCAGCTAAAGAGAAACATATGCAATTCCAGCTGTGGAAAATATCATGCAGTAAACAAGTCTCAAATTACTTTGCTACTTCATTTTGTAGTTATAATTTTGGAAGGCTATCACAGCAAAGGCCTTCATCCAGGGCTAAATTCAAATCAAATTCTGAGTTTTGAAATTGAAGTCTGTTGTGAAATCCCCAACCATTTAAAAATAAATGCCCCTGGAGAATGTAGCAGAAAAATAAAAAATGAAAATTTTATGTTAAGCAGTTCATTCAAAAGATAACAAAGAGTAGGGATGAAACAGTTGTTTCTTAACTACAAAACATTCTATTTGCTTAGGTTTTGGATTATCTTCTCTGCAGAAAGATGTGAAGACACTAAAATAAAAGCAGAGGTAGGAATGCACATCCATCTTGCTGTGTGTGGTTAAAATGATACCATATATGTGAGCTTACTCAGATCTCCTCATTCTCTGCTTGTGTAGACAAATGCTTTGGATCTGCTCAAGTTTCCAGTGTCAACTCTGACTCTGAAGTTCCTTACTCAAGAATGTCAGGAGGTACTCATGGGCTTTAATTGATTCCTGTGGGACCAAGTTAAAGCATGAACCTATTGCCCATCCCTCGACCAGTTCAGCAAAACATAAACAAGTGTTTTATTCTGCTGGAAGTAGAGAAGATTTAAGCACAATGCTTAAGGGCAATCTCAAGACTTGGGCAGAAGAGAAATGGAGTTTCAGAGAAGGGTACATGTGAAAACCTCTCCAGCAGTCCATGTCAGAGCACAGCTTTCCAGCTGTCACAGCACCCCAGCTACAACTGTTGTTGCAAAACATCCAGTCCTTTCCCCTAATGCCCTCTAATCCCAAACACTTGAAAGTATACAGGAAACTTATGCTGAATCAATACCTTATGAATAAGGAAGCTTTTCTTACAGAGCTCTTGATAGACATGAGTGTTTGGCTCTTTTGTTGAACAAAGTGTACTTGTGCAGCAGCTTCATCTCTAAATGGCATTTTTAGCTGCAGCTACTAGAAACATAAATGGCAAAACCTCATGCTCTGTTGTGAAGACCATTTTGAAAATAAAACTTGCCTTGTGCTTGTGTACCATGTAATAGTGGTAATAAAAAAGCTGTTCAGAAAGTGCTACTACTTGAATTAGGCCTGTCTTCATCTTGTTAAAATAAATGTATTTATTAAGTATGCATATCTTTATCTCTTATGTAATGAGAAGAACAGAGGCGTATCACAGATCTGCAGTGTCTTTTGTGCTCTACAAATTTTATGTGACAGTCACCAGACAAAAAGTGATTTATTCTGTGTCTTGTAATGGGTGGAATAATTAGCAGTGATGGCATCCATCACTTCTACAACACACTTATCTCAGAACTTTTCCATTGATTCAAGAGAAAAGCAGGAAAAGGACAATAAAAGTCAAGTTATGTACTCGGTCCTTTAACTTGGTGTGCCTGATTTGGACACCTGATTAATAGGTCTCTACAGCTTGAATGAAGTGTCACTTAGTAATGTGGACACTGTCTGGTTTCAGTTTGTCAGAAATTAATTCAGCAAGGCTGAGAACAAGAGAAAAATAAGCACCATTAACTGTCCATGGGATGTTAAGGCTGTCAAAGGAGTTTCAATTCTTCTCTCTGCACAGACACTATTCACTGGGAGCATAAATAGCTAAAGATTTTGGAAAAGTTTCCTGTCATTGTGAAGCATGTGATCTTGGATTTGGAGGATGAGATGGCATCTTAGCAAAACAGTACATGAGTAAATTGTTGCTCAGTTCTGGTGCAACCTCTGATTTACAACACCTGTTCACTCCTCCAAAAGTTCAAGTTTTTAAAAGTGAGACCAATTGGGAATCTGACTCTGACCCCATGAACTTCTCTTCCATTATCCTGGCACAGACAGGCATTTGGGATTACTGTATTGTATTTCTCTCTGCTTTTTTTTTTTTTTTTTTTTTTTAACAGCTAGTACAAAGCTACTTGCCATCAAACTGCATGGAAGTGGCAATCCAGTGCGGTAGTATCCTCTAACAACAATTTGGGAACAAATGTAATGTTGCATTAGATATGGGGCATGCCCTAGTGTAACCCACACTCCTGTGCATCTTCCTGAGGCTTTTTGCTTGTTTTCTGCCATCAAAAATCTTCTGTTACAAAGTAAAGTTTATTTTCTAGCTTTGTTGGTTTTGAAAAATAGGGAAGCAATAACTGAGTACAAGACATGGAGAAAATGGCCCTCAGAAAGTAACTGTGGAAATCAAAATCAGTGGGATTAGTCTGTTTTTCTTCATTGAAAGTAAAACTCAACACCACAGTACAAGTATTGGAAATGTCGGGAAGGATTAGGTACAAGATCCGTGAGTAGCCTAAGTGCAGTATTAAATTGGCTTGCTAACAATAATTTCAAGGTTAAAAGAGGGAATGAGATAATTTTCTGGCTATAAATAAGATTTGTAATTATGCAAAGTAAAGTTTGGATCTTTGGCTTCCTCACCTGAGATTGTTCTCTTAATACCGATGTCTTCCTCAGCACTGTTTGATGCTTCATCATTTGGTCTGAGGTGAAGGAGGGAAGATTTGGTTACATTAAGTAAACCACATCAGACCCTCAGATTTTGAATATTTTCCACAAGTAGATCTCAGATGGGGAAATTCCACACTTGTTCTCTAGGAAAAATAGAAAGCAAAAGTCATTTTCAGGAGTACCTGTGAGAGCTCAGAGGAGGAAGTGGATTTATCTCCAAAGCCCACCACCAGTTCTGTCCAAAGAATGCACTCAGAAGAGAAAGAGGCAATGGTACAGGTCACCTAGAAACCATTACATATTGATATGAACCAGTACTAGAGAACTGAGCCTGAAAAATCACAGTACCTGCTTGCAAAGGAATGGAACACAAGGAAAATATTTTGTTTGCTCCTATCAAAATTGTACAATTGCTTGTATGATTTGGGAGTTATTTCCATTATAATCCAAGCAGAACAAAAATTCCATTTAATCAAGAATCCTTCTGGCTGCTATAACTCAAGTCACATTCAGATGAAGAAGGAAGAAAATTTTTAGTTCTGTTATCCTTGAAAAACAATGGCCTTTAATTAAAGATTGATATTTTTGTGAAATACTAAATGCCTTAATAAAATATCAAACTTTTCTATTGGTCATTGAAATTCAAAGCACTGTGAATTCTGGCATTAGTGCAGAAAGAACAGTAATATAAATAAGTACATAATGTCTGTCACTGTTCTGGCGCCATGTTGGTTGTATTCTTAGACCACAGGCTGCTTTCTGTGAATCTGCTGACTACTAAATAATCACGTCTTTTGCTGAGTTCCTGTAACAGCAGACACATAATCATCTGTTCAAAATAATTATGTAAGATTCCATTTGATCTAAAGAGAGTCATATAGCTTTTAAGCCTATAATTAGCATGCATATTTTCCAGATTTTCTTTTTCAGCTAGAAATATGAGCAGTTGTGTATTTTACTACACTTTTCTCTGCTAGAAGTCTACATTGCAAACTCTTCTGAAAGCTGTGAAGGTTTTACAGACTTGGTGCTGGAAAACAGAGTTTAAACCCCAATAATTTCTGTGCAAGAACCAGAAGGGAAGGTAGGATCCCAGTTCAGTCAAATAGCTTGCATTGCACCTACCTGTATTTTCTTTCAATAACTTAAAAAAAGAAAGAATGTGAAAATTCTCTTAGGGTGCAAGTGCCTCTGGTTTTAGTGGACATAACTCTTAGTCTGTTACTGTGGTGCTTCTGGTCAGTGGATTAGAACAGATAGAAACCAAACTGGCAGAGAATAAGTCATTGTTCCCCGCTAGTCGTTGACCCAGCATGATAAAATTACACGTGGTTGAAAGTGGCAGCACTTCTTACCATGGCTGCTGTCTGGCTCCGTGGAGATCTGAAGCTACCAAAAACTAAACCTTCAGGGTTTCAACTCTGCTGCTCACCCAATTCAACTCATGGCTTTGAACAAGTTATCTAATTTGGAGTGTGTCCTTTCCCCTCCCAGCAAGAGCTTGAGCATACCTACTGTATACACAGAATGTAGGATACCCAGTGAATTAATGCTTCCAGTATTCTGTAGGTAGAAGGACAAAACTCAAAATAATAATTGTTGTTATCTGCTGGGGCAGGAACTCTGAATTCTTCCTGTGCTTGGCTTTGGCTAAAAAGTTTTCATGTTTGGATAAGCCATCATCTAATCTCAAAGGGGGTTTTAGCTAGGAATGTGGATCTGATTGTAAAAAAGTCCATGCCCCAGCAAATAATTCTTATATCATTGGTAATATGCCAGCAGGACAGCATTTCAGTAGCTTAGATTCGTGCCAGTAAAACATGGAAGCTGGGGACGAACAGCAGCCATCTACTGTTCTACAGTGTTGCAGTGTTTGTCCAAATGCTTTTAAGACTAGTCATACAAAATTCAGGTCTGTCCTGCAGTCAGAAGAGTGTTTATGGATTCAGAAATGTTAAATCAGTCACCCAGGGTGTGAGGAGGATTGGTGCAGAATTTCCAGTTCTGGCGTGTTCCTGTGGGTTCAGAACTGAATGGTACCCTGCTGCAAAACTGCTGATGCCAGGGTGCCCCAGCTTCTCAGGTGGTAACACAAAACCCAGGACTGTGCACAGTGATAAATAGCAGCAAGGAGTTTATTCATCATGGTGTCTGTGATATTAGCACTCTTGTGAAAAAGCTCTATTCATGTATTTTTTTTTAATAAGGAATAAAAACATCTGGATGAGAACCATATGATTGAACTGTACATTCAGAAGTTAGCCCCCACAGCAGGAGCAAAAATTTGCTGGAGAGGCCTACTGGTATTACATCTCTCTGCAGAGTGGCATCATTTTATTAGCAGACTAGATATGATGTTAAAAATTATATCTCTTATAGCCATCCCAGAGGCGTTCATTCAGGAGAGAGTAATGGAGCACAGCTAACAAAAGAGATTTGTCCATTTGTACATGCTGAAGGGCCTTGAGATAAGAAATAATTCTCACATAAGCAGTTCCTGAGTTAAAATATTAATTTATAGGAAATACTTTTAAAAAGGTCTTTTGAGGAGATTTTATAAGGTTCAGGTTTCTCATTTTTGAAAGCTTTAGAGCTTACCTGACCTGATAAGAATTTACAAATCCAATCCCAATCATTTGTGTGTTCACATTCACACTTTCGAAAGCATAGTAACTTCCTGAGTAAGGGGTATGTTTTGTTCAGGACATAGCCATGCTGTGTTGTTGGGATTAGTTCAAGGAGCTCATTATTCTGGTAGTTTCAGTGCCAAACCTTTTCCCTGATGGAGACTCATTTGCCTTCCCTGAATGATGCAGTGGGGATAGATGGGCATCACTGCACAGTCCTGCCTCCTTTGCTTACTCCCTGAAAGCCCTTCCTGAGCAGCTGGGTTGGAGGCAATTCTCTGATAGACTGAGTTGTTGTTTTTAAAATTATTTAGAGACATAGGAAGTATAAAACCAATGGAACAAGAACCCCACTTTTCTCTTTGAAGGAGCTCGGTTTCCCTGGTACTGTATGTCCCACTCCACCCATGGTCTCTCTAAGGGCTGTTCTTCCTCTGACAGGGGACAGTTTCTAACTCCCTTTTTACATCCAGCTTAGCAGCCAGATTTCAGCTTACATGTGAATATGCATTTCCTGGGATGTCTATATAAATTTTCATAATAAATTTATAAGGTGCACTGTCAGGTACTTTGCTAACATCTGAATTTCTGACCTGTGCTGCTGCCTGCCTTTACTGTTACAATTCTGCCAAAGAGCAATCAGCTTGCCTAGGGTGGTTAATTCTGTGTGTACCATGCTGCCTGCTGCTTATGTAGCCATCACCCAGTAGGTACATAGAGAGTGCTACTTTGAGGGGCGGAGGAGAAGGTGTGAGAATTATTTTGTTCTTGCAGCTTGCTAGAAACACTGAAAAACCATGAAGACTATGGGGCTTCTGTTGAGCTCAATTTTTAGTTGATGTAGAGCTTGCCACTCCTTTACATGAGTCAGAGATTACATATAGTCCAGCTCCTAAACCCCCCTGGTCAGCAGTGTACAGGAGAGGAGTGCATTCATTTGCCCTTTGTCTGTTTTTGTGATTATTTCTTGTTAACTTCAAGAAGTCTGGTTCAAACTAATAGAAAAGATATCAGGAATGCAGCAGCTAGGAGAAATTGCGCCTTTTGAAGAATTGCTTTTATATAAGTAGGTTTTTAGATGTTTGAAGACTTTTTAATGGAAGAGACAGTGTCAAAGCCCCATTTGTGCCTGTGTGCTTCAGATTGCAGATTAAGAATTCTTTTAAAACAGTGTTGAAAAATGACATTTATAAGAAAATGCAAGGCAATTGGACTGTGTAAAAATAATGGACTTCATTAGAGAGCTTGGGGACAGGCATTGTGGCTGGTATCTCTCCTTGTTTTGGTTTCGGGAGCATCTGATGTTAATCTTGGTTGCACAAGGTGAAAGAGACCCATCCCAAATTTCAGGAGAGTCCCCTGTGCTTAGGGTTACTCTGGTAACAATTTCGTTTTCAGGAATTGGGAATAGTTTCTCAAAGGTGTTCACTAAAATGGAAGGTTTCTCTTTGCTTTGACGCATTTAAGAGGCCAGATCTCCTAGGCACTCAAAGCACTCAATGAAGTCCATTTTTTTCTCTGCACCTGATGAAAATGCTGTTGCATTTAGTGAGACGTTCCCAAGTAATATCTGCTGTTTACTCACTGTTATTTGCTATCATCTAGGCAGAGTGTACTTACCTCTCCAACCTGCAAGAAGTATGAAATTTGCCTCTGGCTCTTTAGATTTTATATTAAGCTATTTTTCAGTCTTTAGTGAAGAGAAATCTTTTTCCTGCTGTTCTCTCCTTAGTGCTGGAAGTGGCAGCAGTCTGGTCCTGCCTCACTTCCCCTCAGCACTTCTCTTATTGCTGTGAGATTTTTTTGTTCCTCACCATGTAGCTCAAGCAGAGACTCTCAGCTGGTCCTAACAGCCTGACCATGACATGCAAGAAGTGGTGTTCTCCCCAGTGCCACATGCTGTGTTCTGGGGTGAGTCTGTCTGCTGATTGTCTGCACAGAGGTGATGTCTTCTGTCTGCTTCAAGGTATGGTATCAAAGGTTGTGCAGGACTAAACCCTAAGACTGATTTTCTTGAGAATAAGACGTGGAAGCCTCTTGTTCCTTTGTACACAGGCTGGACTATTCTAACAGAGCAGAGAGGCCGGGCCTGGAGGTGTGGGTGTTGGTGGCTGGAGCAGCTCACCAGAGCTACTCCTCATTGATAGTGTCAGGAATATTCTTACCCTCAGATGATCCTGTGTTGTTGTAGCAGCAGCTTGGTCTGCCTGGAGCTGTTTCGAAGTTTTCCTATGGCTGGGAGTGGGGTGAGGAACAGAAGAATATGGAATTAGGAGTGACAACAGGTTTTGGCAATAGCAGGAGAAAGCTTGCTTACCAATCCCAGTAAGTGTGCTCCTAGTTCTGAAGTGAAAATCATGAGAAAATCTCAGGCAGGGAAACTTCATGCAGCCCCAGATATGGGGAGGCAAAGCAAAGAGAAAGAGGAGGGCATGTTTTCTTTATTGTCTTTTTGAGTGATCTCACACAGCATCATCCACCCATGTTTTCTTTTTCCAGATTGTTTTCATCATTCTGGATTTTGTTTTGCCTTTTTCATTTCCCCAGATGTTCTCTGCAGTTAGGTGTCTGCAAGGAGAATGGATGCATAATTTCCTCACATTCCCAGTGTTTACTTAAGGGGGAAACTTCATATATGTGCACAGACAGACACATAGACAGGTGTTGAAAAGCATGATGGTGAATTCTGCAGGCTCAGAAATGAGCATCCACAGTGGAACTACTTCCACAGATACGTGCTGCCAGCCTACACATGTTCTGGCACCTGCTTATCTGTACTCAGCCTGAATACTTTATTATTTGCCATAAGGAGTGGAGGCTTTTGAACCCAGGTTTAACACTTTCCAAAATGAGCTCTTGTGTGCAGTGGCATGTCAAGAAAGGCTACTGTGCTCTCATCCTTGGCTACAGGTGTTTGAGTCTGTGAGTGGCTCTATGTTCCCATTTGCTCTATGGTCTCCTTCAGGTGCTTTTGACCCTGAGTTTATTTTAATTGCCTTGCATTGTCTGTTGGCTATCTCTGAAGTTACAGAACTACTGAAGTGATCTCTCATTATGTGATTTGATGTAGGCATAATTATGAAACTATAGCGTGTAATTTATTCATTTTAAGACAGGCCTTTGATAAAATGCACAGCTGCTTCTTTCTCTAGAAAATCCTTTATAATTTTTCACTTTCAAGGTTGAATGGGAGGTTCCACAAAGCAGGTAAGGGACTGTGTTTGCCTGGCAAGAGGGCAGGTCAGGAGGCTGGCAGGGATGGGTTGTGGGCACACAGAGGTGGGGGCAGCTATGCCAGGTGCAGCCCTGCCACAGCTGCATCCTGCAGTGTGGTTTATCTCAGATCTGACATACCTTTCCACACTTGAGTCTTAATGCAGGTTTAGCAAGTAGAATTTCTTACAGAAGTTTTGTCACTGCCTTCAGGTTCTGATAGAGGAATGGAAAAGTGAAACATCTTTTCAGTGAAACAAAGGAAGCTGATTAAGTATGTCCTGTGAGTTGAATGTTAATTCTATTACAGGGAAAATACTTGACGGATTGAGATATCCTATTGAGAGCAAATCTGATCACAGGCCTTTAAGTGAATACAGTACCTTTTAACTCATATCTTATTTCCATTTAGAAGTAATTAAATGACTTTCAGATTAAAATGGGAATTATTTTGTGGTGATTTAAATCTTCATACAGACAAGGTGTGACAGCATCCCATTGTTTATTTTATCTGTATTGTAACAGAAATTTATAATAAAATTGAAATGTTGCTTTTTATAGAAGCTTTAGGTGTTATTGAAGAAGTCAGTTTGGATTGGTTTAGTTCTACTTTTTTTTAACTTTAGCAACTCTATTTTAACCCAGTCTTATGCAATAACATGATTAAATACAGAATTAATTTAAATAAAATACATTTTTAATTGGCAAAACCTTTCAAATACAAATTTTATTTTTGGTTTGGGAAATGCTGTCTCATCAATATGGACCTGCTCATGGAAATGCATGGATATTGGTGGAAATTCAAGGATATCAGCAAAAGTGAGAGCATTATAGAAATAGCCAGGAGGCTGATTGTCCATTCAATCACCTTGTGGAAACTGAAATTCTCATCCCAAATTAACTGTTTGCCCTTTCTGCCAAACCACTGTTCCTTCTATTCTGTCGTCTCTTATTCTGATGTTTATTCAATGTTTTGGAATAGAAGGATCAGGATTTGCTTATAGCTTAAAAGCAATATTGGAAAAAAATGTCTCCTCTGACTTTTCTCCCAGATTGAATTGCTGTTTTCTGATTATCCCTAAATCAGTGCAATTGTAAAGAGTGGAAAATGGACAGGAAATATGTTTGACCCAAACTTTCAACCTTGGCTTGCACACTATACACACATCAGCCCTCAGGGTATCCCTGGGTGTCACAGCCTAAATCATTTCAAGGTCTGAGAATGATTCCATGTAATGCTGGTGTCACAGGTGACAAACATAATGAGTGTTTTCCCATGGCAGTTTCATTATCTGCTCTCAGCTATGGAAGGGCAGTTGCTTTGTGCCACCCCTTTTTTTTGCACTGGGTGCATCTTTGAGTGCTGGGCATGGCTGAGCTGACTGCTTCCTGACAGTTCAGAGACACGTGGAGGGACAAATGCCTTCTGCTGGGCATTCCAGTGTAGCCCTGGGAGGGGATACACTAGAGGTATCCCTTGGGTATTTAACCTCTGTACACCAGCATACAGGGAAGGTGTATCACATCCCCTGGCAAAAGAATTAGCAACTCCCTACTGGAGCTGGAAGACAACAGGTCAAAGATTTTACTAGAGCCTAGAAATCTCTGTAACTCAGAAAAATTCTCAATTATCAGACAAATCTTGCGCTCTCTTCAACCTTTTGAGGAAATACTTAAAGATGTGAGGCAACCACTTCCCTACGAAGAAGATTCTTCTTTAGCTGGATATTTCTTTTCTTGCAGCATATTTCTCTCTAGTCTTAGGCACTATTTTGTTGTCTTTAATACCCCTTGATTGCATCTTGTTATCATCTTGTCTTGATTGGCTTTGTGGCTCATTATACAAAAAGGGTGCTAATCTTTGTTAATTAGTTCCTTATTAGAGTCAGTTGAGATTCGTAGCACAATAAGTGAGCTGTATTTCTGATTATAAATAATTGGCTGCCAAGGAATCCTTAGTGTGAAATTGTGTCAGTATAACTGATGATACTTTAATATTTTATGTGGGTTTATATATGTTTACTACAGTACTTGGTTCTTCCAGCTGCAATTCCCAAGCCTTCTTTTTTTGTCCTGCAGTTCTGTTACTAGCTTGAACATTCCTTACTCTGTGCTGCATTTTGTGATTTCATTACTTCATTGCTAGACAACTATTTTGTTGAGAAAACTGTCTCTTGTAAATGGCAAGAAGGACTTTTTGCTATTGCTTTTCACACCTGACTTTATTGTATCCTGGTTTTGCTGTGTCATAGCACTGGATATTATAGGTCTTTGGAGAACATTAATACCTGAAATCTTTTCTGGAGAAGTGGTAATAGGAAATGGGATGTAAGGTTGTAGTGATACTTTAAATCAGTGGGATGCTCCTGTATTTCAGCAGAAATTGAAGCCATTGCTCTGTACCTGGCCCATTGATGATGGTCAAGGTTCCATGTTGTGGTATCTCTCAAAGGTTACCTGGGCTGCTGCTCAGGAGGGAGAACCATGAGAACTGGGTGTAAGGACTAAGCGCCCCTGTGCTTGCTGACCTGTGGGACACACCCCAGGAGATGAGGCTGAACCAAACCCTAAATCCAAGCCTTTTCCCAACTTTCTGGTATGCCACAGTGTTTTTCCTGGGAGGCAAACAAAGATGTGCTTTACAGCATTAATTCATATCCAAACAAACAAAGCTTCGGGAATCTAAGCATTTTAAGACCTGTGTTCCCACCCTACTCTGATGCGCTGACCTGGGTAGTGCTCCTTTCTCCTCTGTAAAATTAAATATAGACACCCTTGGGAGCACAGTGATGAACTGGAGAGAAGTTGAGTTTGTTTCTTGGCTGGTGCTAGTGAAGGATTGTCTGAGGACAGAGTGGGCACCTCTGCAGCAGAGCATCACTGCCCTGGTATTTCCTATACAGAAAGGCAGCTATCAGAGTGTGCTCTTTCAACCAAACAACAGGAACAAACAGTGGGAGAATGTAGGTGTAACCTCTAACTTAGTTTTCAGTCTATTTGTAGCCTCTATACTTCTATTTGTTTTGTTAACATGCAGGGCTCAGTGAGATGCCAAATGTCCCTGCTGCTATGTCACAGTCAGCAGGATTGTGTGGAAGAGTGGGATTTCCCTGCATGCATGTCCCTGATGGAGCCAGCACAGCCTCCCTGCAGTGCTCTAGTGCATTCATTTCAGTAGGGATCCTTGTGGTTAAGTAGATCATTACTTTGCAGAAGGGTTGGGGATATTCCTGGTATGGGTGTCTTGATCTGAGAGATATTTGGTGAGAGCTTTAATCTAATGTGCTGCTTTCCCCAAGAAGCAGCAGAGGCAGTGGTGTGTGATTGGTCTCACATAGTAAGGGTGGTTTGCAGCATGGAAGAGAAGTGGAGCAAGAAGGCTAAAGAAAGTAAGAGAAGTGTCAGCTTGAGCAGTTGGTTGGGGAATCCTTGGGTTATATGTTTCTCCCAAATACTGTAATGTTTTGAATATCATTAACATATATTTTACAGACCAGACAAGTAAGTCAATTATTTTAGTCCCAGTGATAAATTTTGAAGTAGTTTAGCTAGCTTGCTGCTTGTTTTCAAGTTCCTTACATTATGGATGGAGCCTAGAGGTGCCCCCCAAATATATACTTTATGATTTGCTTTTTATTGCCCAGAAATACTTCAATTTTATACAACTACCGGAAAATTTCTTCTGTTCAAGTAGCACACAGAGAAAATTATTGTGACTCTCCCCAGAACCACATTTATTTTGCAGATGGCTTTGACATGGTAGAGGGGCGTTCTAGAGCACATTACTTCCACTATAGGAAAGGATGCATCTCTCTCTTGCTCAAATCCTATGGGAATTCCATTTTCAAGGAGCTACAGCTTCAGTTTTGCACATTGACACTTTGCTGCTTGGTCTCTAAGTGACAGGATTTATACAAGTAAATACTGTAATCCAAAGGTGGGCATGTGTGAAACATGCTTGGTATCCATGGAGTGGGCTTGTCTCCTCTGTACAGATGCTGCAGAATTCCCATGCCATGCTGAAATCCACTTGTTTATCCAGTGTCTGCTCACATGAGAGAGGACACAGAGCAGTCAGGTGCTGGCACCCATTCTATTCCCAGCATCAGCAGCACTGTGGGCTGGGCTACAGCTTTGCTGTTAGTTCATATGGCAGATCATTTTTAAAAGAAACCACTGTACCTACAACTGATGTTGATCATGTGTACAAATCTGTAGAGGTTTGTGATACAAAATCCATCCTAACTTTAATCATAAAATTATGTTCTTCCACTGCACAGTACCTAACCTGGTTTGTACAAATTTATCAGTATTTCAGCTTACATTTCTAGTCTCTAGTCTCTCTAATATACTGTGTGAACCATGGTGAGGTCATGGAGTTTTATATCACAGTTTGTAAATTTTACCATTTCTTCCAAGCAATGTAATTTCACAACAAACAAATTTTAAAAATAATAATATAAGGCATCAAATGCTTATAAACAGGCTAACCCCTGGGCATTCCACTTTACTGTGTGGTGGTTGGAACTCATCTGCAAAATAATGCTGGGTTATTTCTCAAGGATATGTACCATAGTCTCAAATAGTTTCAGTATTTGAATTGTAGTATGTATCAAAATTATTTTAGTGTTTGAGAAGCTGCATGTAGAGTGATGTAGATTTAAATAGTGCATAAGATATTTGGACAATTAAATAATTTTTAAGACATACACAAAATGTCTGTGAATTATGAGTTTTATCCTCAATAGTCAGAACAATGTGTTTATTCCCATTAGTGAAAAAGTAATAAGTCAGAGTGGCAAGATACCTTGCTCACAAATGCTTGTGTGTATGCAGATGTCTGAACTCTTCCAATTTTCAACTGAGCAGTTGTGTTTATTTCATTATCCCAAACATAGCGGTGAAATCCACTGTAGCTTGCATTACAATCTAGTGAGATAAGCTGCTTAGCTCCAGCTGACTCCTGTCCATAGTGAAAAATAAGTCAGGAATCTTATGACATTGAATTCTGTATTAATGGGACAATTTGTGGCAATTTCTCAAAGACTATTTCTGTGCTACAAGTTGGAAGTCCCTAATTGAATACAACCTGCTGTGGGCATTCTGACTGTTTCCAGTGCTGAGTATTCCAATTGTGTGTGCTCCAGTGAGTTGTGTTGCTGCTGGAGCACAGAATTATATTCAAAAAAAACCTGGTTCTTGCTGCATGAGTAGGACACAGAATGTCACCAAAAGATCCTATTAACCCAGGAATGACTGCTAATTTGTAGGTGAACAAACAAAGTGGGCATATAGCTGGCCTACAGTATCCCTTCTGAGTCTCTTTTTTGTTCTGGACATGGAAGTATGTGCCTAAAATGTACATTTTAATCTAAGATTTGAAGCAAAATGTCATCATGGGATGAATCCTGTCAAAGGAAGATGCCTCATTTTAATGATTGCCTATCTAATGAGTTAAGAATGTTTTTACAGCAAAACTAAAGAAAGGACAATGCAGGACAAAGTCACAGTCTTGTAAAATAATAATAAAAAAGACGATTATAAAAGAATCCAGTAGCACCTGTTGTTTAAAAAAATGATGAATCCTGAACTGAAGTCTGTCATGAATAAGGTAAGGATGAAGGTCTCAAAGAAATACTTGAGGGAATTTCTTTTAATAAGACCTGAAAAGTATGCCTTGGGCATAATATCACAGGACAGATATTTGAAAGCCTCGAGCCAACTTTTCTCTTTTGCCACTGTAATTTGACCCAGCTATTGTAGTTAATCACTGAATATAAGGTAGCTACAAGTTCCATCCTTTAGGGAACCTAATAGAAGTTCAATAATTAGAAAAGTTTCAGCTACTTCCCATCATGGCTAAATGGTTGGAAAAGTAGCATTAAAACCCTTTCTCAAGAATTTTAAAGAAGAAAAGTACTTAATTGGGAACCTCCCATTCTCAGTTGTTCTTTAGTGGCACGTGAAGAGGAAAACAAATTTCAAAGTGTTGAGACATTTCAGTGAGGTGCCTGAGGGAAAGTAGGGAACACTTGACATGCAGTGAACCCAAACTTAGAGGAATCTGATACCCTCTCCTCACTAAAGACTAGGTAGTTTTGTGCCGGTGGGAGCTGAAAGTGCTTAGCCTTGTGTGAACAATCTCTGAGATTGCAATTTACTCCTGCACTCAGGGCTGCTGAAAAGGGCCTGGGGGTTGCAGAGGATGCCAAGTTGAAAATGAGACAACAGTGTGTTCGATTGTAAATAAGGCAAAACACACACTGAGATATGTTGTGAGGGGTAAAGTCAGAAGATAAGGGAAGAAGGCAATGCACGTCCATTCTGACTTTATTCTTGTTATGGGAAAATTGGTGCTGACCTACTGAGCTCTTGATTTTCATTAACAGCATGTGCACTATCTGATTCTGACTGTGTTTACTTGCATCAGCTTACTTGGAGTACTTTAATTTGGGCTAAAATCCTGAGCTCAGTTTGAGAATAGTTGAGCTTTGTATAAAATATGAAGTATCAAGGAGCCTGTTTCAGACAGTGACTTCATGTCACCTTGAATATCTTACTGTAACACTGAAGAACTGGTTCTATCAACACTTGTCAGGAAAGCAATGGTTGTAAAGGATTGTTGAATGAGGAGCTGATCCTCCCTTGGGGTGAGGGAATGGTAGAAATGGTCTCTATAGGTACCTTGCCATTTTTTGTCAGGCCTCAGTAAAATGTAGCAATGATAATCTGTCTAGTTGCTTTTATTTTTCTGTCTGTCATTTGTTCTACTCCTGAGACCCTTTCAAGCACTATGTGTCCCTGAAGCAGAAAGAGAATGCCACAGTATATCTAAGTATATCTAAGTCTATGTAAGTATATCTAAGTATATATATGTATATATATGAATATATAAGATTTGACAGTGTGTCAGTGCATGTGAGTGTGCAGTCTGTGATCACATCAGTCTCACTTAATCCTTCCTAATACTTGGTGCAATGACTTGCCTGGTTATCTGGCATTTTGAGAATGACCAACAGCTGCACTATTGATTTTAATGTACCTTGTTCTCAGAAATGTGAATGTCCTGTTCATTGTTTACAGTGGGTTCCTTTGAAAAAGTTGCAGATTATTGTACTTTTTTATTGTAAGAATCTTACTAACAGTAATAACAGTAATGCAGAGTTTGTTTGAGAATCAGTAATGTCATTC
Source organism: Rhabdornis inornatus (assembly GCA_013397075.1). Lineage (NCBI taxonomy): Eukaryota > Metazoa > Chordata > Aves > Passeriformes > Rhabdornithidae > Rhabdornis > Rhabdornis inornatus. The sequence goes on from VWZS01006390.1 coordinate 575,183, forward strand.
TCCATGGTGTCCTCAGGCAAGGAAATGACATTTTGAACTGAACTTTAAAATGTATGAAAGACCCAGCACCCAAAGTATTGCAGGAAATCAAACACATTGTCTGTTACATTAATGCCTTGATTCCAGATTATGTGAAACTATTTTATTAAATCTACAGCTGCAGTTCTCTTGCAGAAAATCATGATATATTAAAAGGTATATGGAAATAGACAGATTCTGTGTGAACCTTCAAAACAAAACAAAATGGATTATGAGTCCAAGTTTGGCTGGATAGGACATCAATCATCTTTTGGAAGTCATTGTTCAACAGTAGATGTGGGATAGCCTCTTAGAATTTAAGTCAAACACATTTTAAATTGAATTTATTTATTTACTTATTTATAGTTTCACTAAGAAAGGCAGCATTTACAGAAGACACCTCTGAAATTATGGTTTTCATTCTGAGTTTTGTCCTGTGTCTGTGAGAGTTGGTTGGAGGGAGGTGAATGACACCTGAATATTTTTAGTCTTATGCCGTTTTGCAGTATGGTATTCACACAAACCATTGGAGAGGTCAGTTTATAAATTGGCATAAAGTTTCCCACTCTCACAGCTAATAGTAGAGCTGTTGCTGATTATTACATTTCTCCAGTCTTCCACCTATTCCATCATTCTAAAACAAAGCCAATGAGGGAATTCACTTTTGTCTTATGCATTGAGTTAAAATACAGACATTTGAACAACGTGAGTTTCTCAGTTCAGCAGGGTGAGCTCTACTTCTCAAAATCTGTTTTCGTGGGGTAGCTTTACTCTGCCTTCTGTAGCTGCATTCCCTGTTGGTCTGCAGGGCCATGAGCCCTTGTGCTGCAAGGTGCACTGAATTTTGTCATTTGAAGTGGCTTCAGAGAATGCCTCCCTCCTCAGCGCTTGTGTTTGTGCCTTCTCAGGATGGCAGGGAGGAACAATGAGGAGCTGAGATAAACAGACAGCCTTTCACATAGCACTTGAACAGAAATGAGAAGAAACAGGACATGCACTTCGGTTTTTCGGTTCTGTAGCCTTCACATGGACAATATAAACAATGCTGATTTTCCTCTCTACTCCATGAGCACTACTTGAACTCAAGGAGATATGTTCATATTTACAAGGACACTCCTCGTGCTATAGAAAACATTTACACACAGCTGGATGCAGTTGTCTTCTCCGATTTGGATGTGTCATGATTATCTCATCCACTTTTGTGACTTGACACAAAAACTTGGTTCAGGCTTATACAGCTCCAGTGAAGATCACTGCATCTTGTCCTCCAGTTTGAGAAAACTTTTACCATTTGTATTTCTCAGGATTAACATCAGTGAATGCAGATACCTCCATTCCTGGAAAACAGTGAAAATACTGAGTGCAGTCCTCAGAAGAAATCCTTTCTCTTCTCATTTTGTTAGTCTCAGAATAAAAGTGAGCTTCTAAAGCAGACCTCATTGCAAATGAACTTAGGCTGTATTACAAGCAGTTTTTAGATTTTGTGTAAATCTAAGAATGCTGGAGGTTGCTGGCTGGACTGCTTAAAAAACAAGTTTTCCCATGGCCTTGATGCAATTGCTTATAAATTGGAATTGGAATCCACTGTCTGCTGACCAGTATGGATGCACAATTCAGGGCTGTGCAGTGGTAATTTGCTGGGGCCAAGATGTTCCCTCCTCTCACTTTTACCTTCTTCTATCCCTTGATTGTATTCAATTCTGAAACTCCCATTAAATTTGGAATATTGCTTCTGTGCACTGTGTAATTATGAATTCCATACTCCATGGCCTCACACTCATTATTCTGCATACTCTGTCCTTAGTCAAAATGGCAAGAAGGGACATGTGCTCAATGTAGATGAAGCTGTCTGTACGAAAGGATCTTTCTTCCAAGCCTTTCTCTGCACCTTGGAAGGATGAGGCCATTTGAGAGTAACAGCTGAATTTTGGCTAAGTTGAAATGTTCACTTGGTGCATGTTCCCCATATGCCAGTGAACAAACAGCAGCATAATCAAGTACAAAAGAAAAGTCCCAATTCTCAGGTGAAAGAGTGAAGGCAGGTTTGCATGTATCACTCACGTAAGTATATAATTACACAGTTTGATCCTTATCCCTGAGATACTTTGGGACGTGCACAAAAGCTTCCTCAAACCATTGTGCTGTGAGTCTTGTTCAGATGTTAAGGACTACTCTGCAGGGACTGTGCAAACCAGCACAGGGACTGTGCAGTGCTCACTTTACAGCATGGGGAGAGGGGAGTGACAAATTTTATTTAATTTTACAATATCCAAAAGGCAAGGCTCCCACGTGATGCACTTCCACTTAGGAGACATTAGTTTTTGCCACAGAATTTGTGTTTCTTAAAGCAAAACATGAGTCCATGACTGTCTCATAAACAAATACAGGTGTTAAAATTGTTCCCCACTTTGCTGAGGGAGGTTGTTTTTTTCCCTGCTGTTTTCGTGAATTTTCTTTCTCAGTGGAAATCCCATTTAGCTTAAACTTGTGGCATTTTTTCTCAGAGTAAAACCTCGAGCTAAACTCTTTTGCTTATGTTGCTATTTTTTACAATGGTTTAAGCTGAAGTTAACCTTCTTATTAGCATTTTAATGGAAAAGGAGATTCTAGCACTTAGCAAGACATTTTGTCTGTTTTCAAATGGAAACGTGGTAAAAGTATGAAATGCTGTTTTCCATTGTTTGCAAATTCTTTCTTTTCCTGCTGCAAGGGTCTTTTCCATTTATTGATATAAATAAGAACAGCATTTGGCAGGGACATCCCAGGTCATCTGTTACAGTCATTCTCGTTATAATAAAATCAAATACTCGACTTCATAAGCTAGTCAGTCCTGTTTTAAATGAAATTGAGGGGGGTTTGCTCATGCTTTCGAAGCCTATTCTGAATGTTCTCTTTACTGATCATTAAAATACCTCTTCATAGCTTAAATGAATTCATGGTCAATTATAACCATTTGTTTCAATGCCAGGTAATGTCCTCTAGCTGAAATACTGTTCTTTTCAGTGAAGATTACTTTCCAAATATGGTTCTGTTGCCCCAATCCTTTCGTACCAATGTCCCCATTGTGTGACACTGTATGGGGAGCCCTTTCTTTAGTGGGAATATGAAAGTGGGTTAGGACACTGTGTGCCTAAGTAAATAATATTGAATGTACTGTCAGCTTTCCAGATGTACTGCAGGGTCTTTCTAACACCCTTCCAAAATAGTGCACGTTAAGCCGTGTGAAAATCGAAGGGCAAACAAAAAACAGATTTGTTGTACAGGCAAGAATTATTTATTAAAAGTTCTCAAGACAATAAAGATTATAAGGTAATGGTTGCAATAATAGCTTTGTTACTGCCTTGCTAGGATTTCCATTAGACGTTAATTCTATTATTAAAAATTAAATTTGTTTTATTTATGATCCTGTTTTCTGAGGAAACATCTATTGATCAAAACAGGCCTTGCTATATCAAAAATTCAGAGCATTATCCAGATCAGTTGTCAAGCTGGATATATTAAACCAGAAGATGTTTTAACAGTAGCAGACACAAAGTGATGTGTCCAGCAAGAGGGAAAGCCAGGCACACCTACGAAGTGTACCCCAAAAACCTGGAGCACCTTCAGGGCTGCAGGGGTGAGAGCACATTGTGGTGCTCTGCCAGTGGAGCCACAGTAGTTCCTTGGTGCATGGCCAGGGCAGTCGTTGGGATGAGGCTGTTGATAACAGCCTGTTGAAAGGACTTAATATTGAAATAATTTAATCTCTGTACTGGTATAAGTGCTGGGAAGGTGCTTTTCTGATGGTGTGTGTGGTGCTTTCACATTGAAAGGCTCTCTGACTGTCACTCAGAAAGAGAAAACAGAAGCAACAAGGTACGGAATGAAGCCAGACAGGTGCACACAGGACACAGTGTCCATGTGGTGGGGATGGTGCTGTCTCTGTCCCCTGGTCTCTCCTGCCTGGAGAGGTAGGATGAGCATCAGCACAAGCCAGCCCTGAGCTCTGGCAAGGAGTGGTGTCTGCAATGTGCATTTACATGACGACAATGGGAGGAGGGTTGGCTTTTTCCTATGCTGGCTGGAAGACCAGTTGATAGAAAGCTACATTTTCCTTGTAAATTGGTGGAATAATGGTGTGTTTAGGGAGGATGTTGGATCTTGCACACAGGTATGTGATGAGGCTGTGTTAAAAGACAGAAACCTCCATCTGCTGTACAAGAGCAGTTCAGTGTTAAGTGTCAGAACAGCAGGTCATCGGGGCTTGTGTGGCTTACCTGTGCCAAGAGTTATTTATATTCTTTTATTGAGAGCAAGGTCTACAAAGCTGCTGTCCTGAAGAATCAGAAGTTCAAATACAGGAGGATTTCCAACCACAAGATGAACACTAGATCAGTAAATTAAATTTAGTTCTAAGAGGATAAACATACATTGTGAGGCACTCCACCTTTCTATTACTGGCTGGTTTGGGGTGGTGTGGGTTGGTGAAGTTGCATTACATTAATATAAAAGATTTCTGTGATGCTGGTGACTGTACCTGAGATTATTCACTCTGCCAGAGGAGAAAGTAGTTCTTAATTTAATGTATTTTCTGGTTTGGATAAACTGTTTTGTTTGGACAGGCAGAGTGCAGATTTTCCAAATTGCTTTTCCATCCTTTTAAGCAAAGAATCATGAGGAGAATAAAACCACAAAAACCATGCATTGGTCTTGAGACCATTCTTGCTGCAGAGTTAAATGGTTTGAGTTTAATAATAATAATTATTATTATGACAATAATCACTACTATTATTATAATTTTAAGTTATTTCATATTTAATATTAATTTTAAAATTTCAAAAATTGTGACATCTTTAATTTGTGTGCATTTTGTCCAGTTTTCAGAATTATCCATTTTAAGAAGCATTTACAGATTGGTGGAGTTTAAATATGTTCTGTTCAAGGATTGTAACACAGGCAGGTACCCCAAGCTCCCACATACAAAACTGTCATTTTCATTTGAAATAGCTCAAAAGTACCATTTAAACCACTCAATTCTACCCAAGTTCATCATAATTGGAGTCAAAATTTTGACAGCAAAGCTGTCAATTGTGTCTTAAATTATACTTGTTTGATTTGTCTGCATTCAGAAAGCAAAATTAGAGGCATGATTTAATTGTGGATCGTGTATGCAAGAGGAATGTTGAGAGTATGCGAGTGCAAAGTAACTGGTGTTTTCCAGCTGCTGCTGTGACTCTGCTCTGCTCACAGACTGTTGACTTCGTGTATATGTAATGATTTTTTCAAAGAATCAGTGATTATCGAGGCAGCAATAATTGGCACTGGGGAAACCTTTTAGCAAGTCTTCTCTAGCAGTTAGTGATGTGTCGATTTCACTGGCTTTTGAATAGCTAGAAAGTGTGCTAATTTTCAGTTGTGTAGTAGCACTTAATTAAAAATGCCATTGAGACTTGGAGGGGTGGGGTCAGCCCTGGGCGAGATCCTGCAAAGTGAGCAGTGAGTACTGAAGAGTCTGAGAATGAAGTGCAGTCTCAGACTAAATGAGCACTGGATTAATAGAAGTGCAAGTCCAGCCCAGCAAGGTCTTTTCAGAACAGAGAACTGATTTATGCTCGTGCTAAATATCAAACACAAGCAATGGCTGCAGGTCTTACAGGTAAGGATCAACCAAAGAATAAGCTTAGGGTTTGGATAAGGTTAGGACAGAGAGAAAACCTGATTTGTAGCTGTACTTTCACTTGACTAGGTACCGGTGTGGAGCAACCTTGTGCATGTGTTCAGAAGCATAACTAAGCAGAAACAGGAAGTGATTCTCTTCATTTTATTTTCAAAACACTTCTGTAGCTGTCCTTACTCCTGCTTTCTTGGCCGTAGCTTGGACACAGAGTGGAGCAGAAGGTCACCCCTTTACCTTAAATATTGGTATAAAACAGGTTGTGCATGTGGATGACTGAACAGGTTTATTAAAAAAGAAAAAGGCAATAGTTAAGGCTCTAGCTGCTGCAGATATGAAAGAAGCTTTCAGGACTTTAAATGAGTTTAAATTAGGAAGTTTTATATGCCTGAATCTGAAACCTGAAAATGTAAGAGTCACTGCAGTCAATTCAGTTGCTTAATGAAATAATGAAAGCATCACATGAAATTATGCAGAACCAGGGGAAATTCAATATCCTGAAATCCTACATGCAGATTAATCAAATTAATGGCAAGGTATAAAAGGACACATTTGGGAGATTATGAAGAAAGTCAGCTGTACAGAGTTTTAAGAGCCTTGGAAAGGGAAGTCAAGCCATTGCTTGATGCTATATGGAAATTTTCTCAGTATAGTAGTTAAATATAATATTTTGGAGGAAAAAAGTAATATTTTGTTATTTGCTTTTTTTATGAAACCTCCACAGCACATTTGTTTTAGCTTGGAGGAAGTTAAATAACCTTCAGAGACATTGCCTTAATTTTCTGAAGAAATACATAAATATATTTTATACAGCAAAATGTCAGACCAAGGGGTTTCTATTTGTGGAGATATTACTGTACCTTTTTGTTGGGTTTTATTTTTGTTTGTTCTTTTGTTTTTGTTTTATTTTGTTATCTAAAACTGAATTTGATATTAATGTACAAACAGTTTCAGGCAACCAATAACACACTTCTTTTCCTTCATAAACCATTTGTCTGAAAAAATTAATGGGGCTCCTATCTTGAATATTTGGGAACTTCTCAGTGTTCAAATGGTGTGAAAATATAATTGGAGTCTCCTAGTTTCTGCTTCTTCTCACTGTCATATTTTAAAAAGAATAAACAATATGTAGAAGTGAAAACGAATGGATTACTACCTATGTAATATGTGAGATGGGTGACATTTGGGAAAAGATGTAATATAGCCAAAACTTATAATAAAAGTTATTAATTAAAAAATGTGCTTACCAAGAGTACCAGCAAAAGAGAACACCAAGAATCAGATACCTTACTGCCAAACTATCGCCCCCAAAATTTAGGAACTTGGAACTCAGGTGCCAGATTTACCCTCCTCAGTGACAAGCTGCTGTGCCAGCACTTAGACCACAGAAAGTCAGGAGACAAAACCCATAAATGATCAAGATAAATAGCAGCCTGAGGATAATCAGCCCAAGGTTTCTGCTTGCCCTGAGTGTGCTCACGTGAGACTGCAGCGTCATCTCTCAAAGGAAACATCTCCAGATAAAATTTATTTCGCTAGAGGGACTCAGATTGGAAAGTTCCCCAGTCTGAGGGATTTTGCCTGCTTTTAAAGAACATTCTTCCCCTTCAACAGTCCAAAACACATCAGTTGAGACCAGGGCTTTATGTGGAGTCTGAATAAAGCACTGCTTCACTTAGGGTAGAGAGCTTGTTCCCATCAGTGCACCTTGTCACAGCCCACATCTCATGTCTCTGTTCTTGTACAAAGTCCCTCAAGGGAGTGCTCCATCCCCACATCCATATGCCCATGGCTTGTACTGGTACTGTACATGCCTCTCCTCTTCCCAACTAGGACTGGTTGTTTCCCAAGGCAGACATTTCAGTCAGTTATTGGTAAATGATTGTCCTGAGAGGCACAGGGAAATGCAAGGGAGGAGGAACAGGGCCTGTGCCATTAGAGGGATGGAAGGAACACACTCTGTGGTGCTGTTTCCTCTCACCATAGTGCAGATCTGCAGATTTGGAGCATTCCCTGGTGGATGCCAGTCATTCCAATCCAGATTTTTCAAATACGTTGACAGAGCAGAGGTGAGCACCAGGGAGAAACCTGTGCTTCTCTGAAAATGCTTCATCAAAGCCTGCTCATTGTAACTAACACTATCAGTGTACAAAAGAGACATCTCTTGAGTTAAGATGATAATGAAAGAAAAGAGAATAAGCAAATTTCCTCAGATGCAGCCAAAACTCCTTCCAAGCCAATTTGCCTGCTCTGGCCAGCTCAGCTCAGTCACAGAGAAGGGCATCTGCCTCAGCCACAGTGTCAAGGTGAGCACAGAGACTCCTGACCCTGAGCTGCTGCTTCTCTCAGGGCTCACATCAGACTAGGTTAAGTCAGGCCCTTTACCCTAAAAAATAAGGCTGCAGAATAATCCTTGTTGGTTCATTTCCATTCCAAGTAAGCATAAATACTCTTGCTAAGTCCTCACAGAGCTGTGGGTGTTGTGCTGCTGGGAACTTGGCTCTCAGGTAGAGCTCCCATCGCCTCAGAGGTAGTTCACTTATTATTGAAGAAAATATCAGACTGCCAAAGGTGGAGAGATGCAGTTTTGGAATAGGCATGTTGGTAAAATCTGGGAGGAAAATAATGGGGAGGAAGATGGAGGAAGAAATACTCTGTTAGATACCTGTATATTGAAAGTGACAACACCTAATACTTGTAGCAGGAAAATTTATCATGTGTTAAATTAATGTACTGTATTATGGGATGCTCTTATATAGCAATTTGGTTTTCTTGGTGAAGTTTTGTATTGAGAAGTAATAAAGGAAATTCTAGTGTAAAATATGCTACTTTCAACACTCATAAAACACACTGTACTTTGAAGGACCCAATCCTGTTCATATCCACACAAATGGAAGCTTTGCCATTGACTTCTATGGAAGCAAGGTCAGCTACAAAATGATCAATTAAATAGGATTCCAAGTATGATTTATTGTCCTCATGATACTCATTTTCACCCCATTAGCGTTCCTTTTCGTTAGTGTGACCTTCAGCCTTGCATAGTGAAATGCTTATTGCTCCAAACCACAACCTAACAGGGTGAGAATACAACTGATAAGGCAATGATCTGAGTCAAACAAGATAGTGCCCATGGGCAGGAGCTTCTTGTACAGTACACTGGGCTCCTGGCCTACACCTTGGAATGATTTTGAACATCCTACCAGTATAAAATCCATGTAATTCTAATGAATCAATAAATGTGTAGGTTTGAACACCTGCCTGCCCATGCAATATAATTCTTCTTTTTTAATTTCTTCTGAGCATGGCTTTTGCTTAATGTATGAAAGTGTCTTTATTTCAGCCATAGTTTTCTTACTTTCACTCTCCTGATCCTTTCCCCAGTCCCACCATGGGAGGAGTAAGCAAGTAGCTGTGTGGGTGTGAGTTGCCAGCTGGGGTTAAATTATGACACTAAACTATAGAATCCAGACAAATATTGTCTTGAGGGGTAAAACTAATGTCAGTTTTCTTTTTCAAATAAAAATTCCAACTTTGGATCTGTCACATGGAAATCAAGCAAAGGACTAATCCCAGTGGAACAAGAATTCAGTTACAAACCACCTATATCACAGACCTGGGATATCTTGACTTGCAGTTTCCATTGAAAGATGGAGGTGTTTGATATTGATGTAGTGACAGACGACACCCTTCTCTTGCTGTTGGAATTGTGTATTTAGTGAATTAGTCGTGATTGATGATAGTGTTCTAAGGACTTGCTAATTCTTCCTGGGAAAAGATGGCATATTTTAGCTGTATTAATGGTTTGAGACTTAAGGATAGCAACATATTTTTGTAATCTTTCAGCAGCAAAGCCACAATTTATACAAATGGATTCACTCTGTCTTTAGCTCGAGCAACTCTGACAACAGATGTCATTTAAAGTAATGTTGCTCATCATTCATAGATGCAAAAGCTTAAGACTCCATTGCTTTCATATCAAAGTGTGTTGCAGTTTTCTGCTTCTTTTAATATCAGTATATGGTATTAATGATACTTTAACTGTTTTAAGCAGCTCCAGATGAGACTAAGAGAACAGAAAGGTGCTTATTTTCCAGTTGAAAGATATATACTAACTTGGGAGTATGTAGAAGGAGAAAAGCAACATTCCAGCAACAGCTCAGAATTCCCTAAATGTCATCTCTGCAGCAGTTAAAAAATAGTGCTACAATGTGTTCAGCCAAAATTGCCAATTTACAGCACAGTACAGTATATTAGATCCCTTTACAGCACCTTGGTAAGGAAGCACATCATTGCAGAGTGATACCAAGGGCTGGGAGAGGTCTCTGGCTTGCTCTGGTGTATTTGCTGAAGTGCACCCAATCCTGCAGTTGCATTTGAATGCTCCCTGTAGTTGTGATATCAGTAATGCATGCATGGGGACCCATCGTGGGACGGGCAACAGACAACAAAAGCATGGTACAAAAGATGGTCTTCAGACACAATCTGAGAGTAATAACAGATTAGGACAGACATTCTGCCCTAATAGCATATCTTACAGTAGTGCTGCACTGTGCTTTTGCTTTTGTGATCCAGCCCTTTTATAATGCCACAGTGCTTTTACTGATTAAAAATAAAACCCAATGCAACAACTAAACAAACACCAACTCTTCCTTTCTGTATTTAAACCACTGCTTCTCTAAAAAGCATTGATATCATATAGTTTGTAGATATGTGATAGATCCTTATATAGTGCCTGTATTAAAAGTGTGCTGACACACCAAGATTTTCTTTATTTACTAATTGAAATCTGTGAGACAAAGTGCTAACATTTCCCATCTCTAATCCTGTATTTAGATTATCTTCATACTGCCCTGTTAAAATACTTTGTTCTGTAATTATTAATCCAGATATTGTTCACCTCCTGAGAAACTGTTTTCCTCTTTAGCTGTGCATCTCACGTCTTTAAGCCTTTGCCTTACATGGCTAGAAAACAGACCTTAGAATTGAAGTAAAACACTTGCTGAACAAGACAACCGTTTTCCCTGTAATAAATAAAAAGGTGTTTGATAGCTGTTGTGCATCAGAAGGAGTTGTTGGACATGTATGTGTTGATTAGAGAGAACTGAATGTGGTGGATAATGCATTTCAAAGCAGACAACAAAATGGAAAAAAATTTTCAAATGGGAGTAGGTGGTAGGTAAAACAATCACATGTGCCTGGGCAGGTTATGACACTCACTGCATGAAGAACATGATAAGTAATGCAGCCTTTACTGTTTCCTGCCCTGCCACTGCTGAATTTGTGCTCAGACAGCCTCTCCATCCACCAGTCTTCTCATCCTTAGGGACTGAAGTATGGTAAGAAATTTGTAGTTTTTATTTGGATGAATTTTGTGGTGGCTTTTTTTTTGGGGGGGGGGGGTTGGGGTTTTTTTTCCTCATATTTTTCTTTCATTTTACGTTGGAAAAAACCCAAAATTCTCAAAACTCCTGTCATAAAAGCATGTCTGACAAATGCTGTGTGAGAATGTTGTTTCAGAAAGAAATAGAAGTTTCAAGGTGGCCTGACTGGAAAATTGGAGGGAGTCTTCTTTAAATGTCTTTCTGGCTTTAAAATTGTTCTATCAGCTGGGGCGGTAACACTACATAATCATACAGAAGATATGAAATGGCAGTCAAAATAGTATGTTGAGTTTCAGTTGAATTATGTATTTTAAATGTAATGGCAGTTACTACCCAGAGCAGATTGAATTGTCTTGTTCTCTTGTTGAAAATGTCAAAGCAAAATCTTGAATTGCTTCAACACATGACAAACAGAAGACACTTTGAATGGGAAAATAAAGAGTCAAGCAGGTTTGTTACAAGAAGCTGACACAATTTCATGAGGAATTTCTCAAAAATTACATTCCTGGTGCAAAACTTTAATTTGTCTGCTGGGTAAAAAGCAGCAGAAAACTTAAAAGATGGGTAGGGAATGTTCCTCTGAGAGCAGCAGAGCAATGTAGGTGAGGAAAGAGATCTCTGTTTTGAGCTGCTTCACCAACACTGTCCAGGTGGCTGAGGGACAGGAGCAGTGCTGATGTCTGTCCTGACACTTGGTGGAGGACTTTAGAAAACCCCTGTCAGGAATCTGTTTGTGTGCGAGTAGTTCAGGCAGAGGCAGGGGTTGTGTCTGGATATTGGGGCAGCCCATTAGTGTTGTGTCCATGCCCTGCTCACAGGGAGCTTGTACTGCCTTTTTCACTAAGGCTGAGGGAGCAGCTTCCCCTTCCTGCAACTTTGGGTGTTTAATCCTTGGCTGAGAGGATTTGTTAATAAAAATAGAGTTGGTTCCTCTCCTCTTTTTCCACTTGATGATTTTTGGCTCTTTCATTTTTTTTCCTATTTTTCTCTTGATTTAAAGATTATCTTCATCTTTTCATAAAGGATGGAGGAAATATACTGAAGGATTAAATCCTTATCTGCAGCCATTTGAAGTGCCTGTGGGACTGTTTAATCTCACATTTCAGAGGATTTGGAAGCTAGGCCTCTCTGCAGTTTCTGCTGATACAGTATATATGTGCTCAAATTGACCTGTGGGACAGGTGCAATCCATTGCTCACTCTCTGACAAGTTTATTTATACTCCTCTGATAAAATGTCTGGTGTGTTGACAACCTGCTTCACAATGGTCACATCGATTCAAAACAAGTGAAGTCCCAAAGACCTTTCTTTGGCCGTGTTTTCACTGTTTTCCATTGCTTTTAGCATTGCCTTGAGGCCTTTGAACAGTTTCACTGGGAAGTTCATTTGTTCCTCCCAGCTGTGCTGGGTGTCACTCACTGGGTTGTTAATGGGGCTGCCCAGAGATGCACCAGTGGGCACTGGAATGCAAATCCTTGGACTTTTTAATGAATGGATCTCTGTGCAGCTTTTAGTCACGTTCCTCTTGGAGGTTTGCCTGCAATTCTTTGTATCCTCACTGACCAGTAAACATTTTCAAGTAATGTGGTAGTCTTAAAATACCACGTTTACTTGCCTTCTGCAAACCTGATGCAGTACTTTGCACGTGTTTGGTGTATTTTTGTGAAACAGAAAGTGCATTTTTGGATCAGAGACACTTCCCTATTGTTTGATAGTAGCTGATACTGAAAGGTTCAGGTCCCAGGCTGATCACCAGGGGTTATTCTGCTTCCCATCAGCTGCTAGAAACTCTGATGTTAGTGGTAAAAGGCAGCAGAGCTGACTCTGAAAATGGGTCATCCCGCCAGAGATTTCTATGGATGTTACTTTTTTTGTTAATTCTTTTAAATCCTTTGCCTCAAATAAGAGGACAAATTTCCTGGGATAACTATCTCCCTCATTTCTTAAAGCATTGTCTTTCATCAGAAGATTTACATTTTCTTGATCTTTGGTCATGAGGCAGGATAAACAATAGCTAGTTTATCTAGTGTTATCAAGCAAGTTATCAAGTGTATCTATGAGTTCCTTATGTGCCTGTATTATGCCTGCTTTTATTCATTTTCCTGCTCATCCAACCAATAATGACATGATTCACCCCAATTTTTTTATTAATGATCCTCCATGTGCTTAGTGAGTATACAGTTCAAAACTTCTTTAGTGGAAAAAATGAAAATATAACAGACAAACCTGGTAGAATATATTTTGCAGCTTTTGAAGACAAATTAGAGACAAAGAACCTACATAAATATTGAATAAACATTTTTTGAAAAGGTTTTCCTTGTCAAGTATAGTAACATTTTTCATCACTGTAACAAGCTTAGGAAGCCAGGGTGCTAAATGCAAAGAATGCATCAGAATTAACAGACTGGATAGGGCAAATGAAACCTTCTCATTAGTCCCCAACAGAGCAAAATCAATTGGCAAGAGATGACTTAACTGAAGTTTCATGTTTCTTACTTGTGAATATAATGAATCTAAAAGACTTAGAGTTGAAACTCCATCTAAAAATTTTTTGTGGTGTGGCAGCTTTGCAATCATAATGACCCCGCTGCATGTCAAAGCAGGCTGAGCTGTTACACTGTGAAACATGTAAAATTGTTCCAAATACAAGTTTTAAATGGTTGCTACTGCATTTGAGACTTAAGCAAAATGCATTTTTAATGTCATTCTTCAGTAGTTCTGTTTTTTTCTTTGAAAAGCTGCCCAGGGATGTTTGGTCTGTGGCGAGGGCTTGATCTGGGCTGTCTCAGGGCACAGGTGAGCCATGAGGTTGCTTGAAACAGCAAAGTAAGAGAGGTGTAAAATGGCACTGGCTCTTCCTTCAGCAGTTTGTGGTGAGCACTGGCTGGAAGCTGCTTGAGCTTGGAGATGGTTTTTCCTCACAAAGAGCACCCATTGTTTTGCCTATATATGGTACCATAGGTGCTTAAAACTTAGTTTATCTGATATGCATCATCCACAATAATTCTTATCAATACATTATCTGTACCTAATACAAGTTTTTCAGTTTTACAGAATGATGGATTGCTTTTTGTTAAAAGAATGTATAAAATCCACTCTATGATAATTCATGTGTCTGGAGTTGTGCTGTGGTGCGGTACCTCACTGTGCACAAGTGGTCAAATTGATCATGGGATATTAATGGATTGTGGACTGCAGGCTTTTGGTAGCCTGGCTTCAGGTTGACAAGAATGATAGCTTTCATTTGCATGCAAAGACTCCAGCTGTTCCTTTAAGGTGGATGAAGGGATCTGGCTTCATCTGTCACCACTTCACTTTTTTATAAGACAGAAAGAAAAAATAATTTAAAAAGCCAACCCATAAAATGTCATAAAATGTTCTTTGCAGATCTCCTTGAAATAGAGGGTAATTTCAAGCATCTTATTTCTGCCCAGAGTCCAAGAGAAACATTTTGAGTGCAGATGAAATTATGTGTCCTTTGTGCTAAATACACTCTGTTCATTAAATAAAGCACACTCCATTTGAGATTTTCATGAATTACATTGAAGGAAAATGTAATTTGCATTTAGTAAGAATTTATTACACTTTTTCTCTACTTCAGATGAAACTCAAGCTTGATTCTTAAAAGCAAGCTGTATGATCCACATGTAGGAAAGGAATAAAATCATCATAGGAATCATTTTGGTTGGGAAAGAACTTTGCATAATCTAACACAATCTGTGAAATTTAGAAATGCAGTGAAAAGAAAGGTGTGTTGGCAACTGTAGGAGTAAGGAAGCTTGATAACATCATACAGTGAAAACCCTGCTAACACAGAATTCTTCTACTTTCCAGCACCCACGTTGCAATGACTCTAGTAACAGCTCCAATGGTAACCCCTTCCATCAGTGCCACTGAATGTTTCACATCAGGAGATCCATAACAGTCAATGCCACAGGCATTTAACACTTATATTGCAGTCGTGCTAAGTGTTCAGCCCTGTTGTAATTACTTTGTGATAGGCACCTTGTGGGATTTTGCCATCTGTGCTTCAGTAATGTGCAATCTGTGCTATTGTTTCTACTCCACTTCACCAGTCCTGAGCCGTACTCTATTGCATAAGTTCCACCAATCTCACCAGGTTATTTTCTACAACCCTACATGACTTAATTGCCTTGTGAGAAGGTGCAAGAAGGTCCAGCACAAACCTGAAAAACAGAAGATCCCAACCCAAAAATCTAGTTAATCTCTACTTCTCTTAACATTTTCATGAATGCAGCAGAGTTCATCTAGTACCTTCTCTCCAAAGCCATTTGGCTCTCTCTGTGCACTCTGGTAGCATCCCATGTGCAATAGATGGATTCATCTTAGATGAGGACACTGGCAGCAAGACTTTATTCAGAAGTGATTTTGCCCATGGAATGATTAGCTGCTCTTATTAGTTCTAAATAGTCACCATGGGTTACAAGGTCATGCCTACAGCAGAAGCTGGTGGAGCAGCTGGTCAGAACAGGACAGGCACAGGCAGTTGTTCAGGATTCTGACTGCTCTCCAAGTCAAGGGAGCAGCAGTCATGGCCAGCTTCTTCTTGGTGCCAGTAGCATGACCTGTGGAACACGGGTCTGTTCCAAGTCACTGAAGACTTAATGCGTGAAAATCAAAACCACCAGTAATGAACCAAGGTCATTTGAGTGCCTCAAAATTCATTTCCTGTGTGAGCTGCATTTCAGCATGGACACAACATCTTCCTTAATGCTGTGATTGTGTTGTCCTTCTTTCTATATCATAAAAAGAATTAATGTGATGAATTCCAATTATTTACTGCTCATATAAAAATGCTAAACTTCTTCTTGCAGAAAATTGTCCCACAGAGGCAGTCCTAACAGTGCATTAAGGCACTCTTGATCCTAGATAGGGTTTTCAAAAAGTGGTGTTGTGGTGTTAGTGGTGGCAGGGGGGAGGCATCCAGCTGCTGAATCATTCCACAGCATTTTCCCAAAAGAAGCATTTCCTGCTTGAATAGTAATAAATAGAGAAAAACTCTTTGTAATTGGCTAATGACACCTGACTTCCACACAAATTCTGAGTTTACTAAGCTGGAGTTTTTTGAGAATAAGTGTTCAGTGTTTATTTTCAAAGATGGAGTTTTTATCCTTAGACAACATCTCGTTGCAGTGCTTTTATTTCTGTTAGAGCAAACGACAAATGGAGGTGCAATCATTTTGTCAGCTTAAACTGAGAGGAAGGAAATAACACAATAGGCAACTGATGGAGAAATGTGTTTTGACTGACTGGTGGAGCACACTACAATAGAGCTAATCAGGAACCAGGGACCCTGTATAAACACAGCCTCACAAAATTGCATTTTTATGAACGAGTTGCTTCATGTGGTTTCCTACCACTTTTCACCTCGTGTGGTAATTTTCTGCTGTGCCAAGAAAATGAAAAGCAATGATTCTGATCTGGTAGCAGGACTTGCTGGTGATAGTGTGTTGCAGGTTTCGTCCACAAAGTCCAGGTGAGAACCCTTGGCTTTTTACACAAGCTTTTAACTCTTCAAGTTTGTTCCCTGTCAGCCAAACTACAGCTGTCACATTTACGTTTACATCTGCTCAATTGGCTCTCACATGTGCTTCGTTGTAAGCAGCAACATGAAAGATAAAGCAGTAGCAGGTCAGGCCTGAAGCATTTTACTGCCAGCTACTGAGAAATCTCTTGGCACAAGCTGGGATTTCAGGTGAGACAAAGGGAGTCAGGTACACATCTTTTTAAAAGGTATAATGCTGAGCTTCTCTTAGCAACATGTGCCCTCTGGTTAATACATTGATTGAGAGTTTTGTAAGCAGTTAGCTCCATTGTCATCTATGGTATGCAAGTTGCAGTGTCACTGCCAAGATTTATCTTTGCCAAAGTAGATCTAAGGCATGTCTGGAAGCATATGTATTTGAATTGGGAGTGAACAAAAGCTTAACTTTGGGTATGAGCTAGTTTCAGATTAAGGATTTGGCATGCAGTTACTTGCTCCAGAGGATGCTATTCAAACAGATCTGTTCTGCTGTCAAAAGGTTAGCCAGATTCTTGATTGGATGATACTAGAGGCTCTGTGTTAATTAATGGTGGGAAAATGCCAGATCCTTTGATTGAAGGAAGTAGGTTGGCATGCAATTGTCTCATTTAAGCTTTGAAACAATTTTGTTAGACTCCTTGCATTCTGTTTCATATTTAGATTCTTTTTTTTCGTTTCATCATTGCAAATTACATGAGCAAATGTCCAGGAGGTGTACGTCAATAGCAAAATTAGAGAACAGCAAATGTACTTTGGGTGCTTATCACAAGAGGAGGGAAGTCATTATCCACCACAAGGAAGAAGAATGCTGTTCCCCAGCATTTGACCAGTTCCTAGCCACGTGGGAGTTAACATTTTAGCTCCCTTCTGGTCTGGAAAACACTCCAGCTGTGCTGAGCCACAAGAAAGAGGCCCTTCAAATCATAAGCAACTGGATTTCAGTGCATGACCCTGGTGCTGACTGGCTTCACACTGGAGCAGTTCAGGGCCTGGAGCACAGGTGATGCCTGTGGGCATGTGACATGCCTGTCTGCATGAAACAGGGCAGGGGTTCTGTGTTCAATTCACAAGTTGTGCTTAGCTGACACATTCAAAATATGCAGTAAGACTTGAGTTCATCGTTGCAACAGTTTGGGCACCGCGTCTGTCACTGTGGATGCTGTAAAAGTCTGACTGGAGTGGGGTGGGTACTGTGAAGCTGCTTCAGAGGGAAGGTAGGAAACAGTGTGGAAAATAGAGCTGTGTCAAATAGCAAACAGTGAAGGAACTGGGGCTTACTGAGAAGCCTGATAGTTTTTCTAGGTGGCTATTACTGCTTTTCCCTAAGTAATTATATCCTAAGGCTGTTTGTTTTCAACTGGTTTCTGCTTTTTCAAGAGAACTCATTAGTGTGTCTGAATATGGAATGACAGATTTTTGAAACAGTAGGGCTGTGGTGGGGGAAAAAAAATGAGCCTCCAGGCTCTGAGGCTTCACCTGCACTTAAAAGCAGGAGCCACTCCTTTAAGGCAGTTTTCTTCTTTAGTTTGTCCTGTGAGTAGCTAAACGTTGACCTGTGCAGCACATCATGCTCTACTTTATCTGACAAAGATCGCTGTGTAACCAACTGGAGAGACCAAATCTTTTACAGGTCTCTTCTCTGCTTTTCTGCAGCATTTCTGGTGCAACAGCATACTCCTTGTGACTATGACAAAGAGAGAATAAAAGTATCATGTATGCTGGGAAAGAAAATGCACTTGTATGAACAGCTGCAGAAAACTCTTATGGACAAACAGAGTGACAAGTGTGATTATTGTTCTAAAATTGGTGTTACTTTTTAATGGGGTGAATATAAGCACAGAAGGAAACAGCACTTTAGACAGTTCCTGAGCAGTCTGGCTGCTAAACAGCCTCTGGCCATGTTCACCAGTCTCTTTTGGGAGGCATATGCATTGCCTCCCAAGGTGATGCACCTCCCAGGTGCCTCTGGGTAAAGAAATGTCTTACCAGCTTGTCATCCAACACCTGTGACTTCTAGCCATGCCCTAAGTGAGTGCTGCTCTCCTGGAACAAGGTACAGAAGCCTCCCCTCAGTCTCAGTTCTGTGCTGTATCTGTCTGATAGCACTTCCATAAACAAATCCAGCCAAGGCAGTCCCAGCCTGGTCACAGGATGAAATCCTAGAATGACGAGGAAAGGCAATGCAACCCCTTAGGCTGCTGCATTGTCAGACCCAGTACCTTCCAAAGGTGAGTCTGCCTAGGTGGCCACAGGAATTGCTACCCTGGGAAGCTGATGTCATCCTTGTTCCAGTGGCTTCACCATGAAAGTGTTGTTGCTCAGAGCAGCCACATGCCACATTCCACAGCATTTGGAAGGGAAAAAAAAATTGTAGACAGCTGTATCCCAGCTCTTCCCTTGACAGCTCATGAGGTGGATTCAGTTTCATAGCAGAATTACTGCCCCTTTGATAATAGGAAGAACACTCACAGTACATGAAATTGTTTTAATTTCATGTAGCTTTGTGGGGGGTCAAGTAAGAGTTTATACTGTTGGCTTTGTTAAATACATGTTGCTACACCACTAACTGTTGTTTCCCTTGAGCAAAGCTGGAAATCAGTGCCACATGTCTATAAATTGTTCCTAGAATTAAAGAAACTTCTTGTAGAGGAATGGGAATTTGAATAAATGTTGTTTTTGGACTTCTGTCAAGTACAGAGATCATATAAGTCTAGAGTCCTTTGTAGTTGAAAATATCTTGTATCACCTTTCTGTTTAAGGAGGACCAAAAGTGAATTTCATAAGGTGAATAAGTGATCTGATGTCTGACCTCTAAAATAAGGATAGCCTTTATTTTCAGTAAACACATCTGACATTGAAGAGCCAGCAGTTTGTTGCCTTCTCATCTCAAAACCCCTTTGGGCCATTTCAGTTCCTATGGAAAGAGCTCTGACAGGCTGCCACTTCATTATGGTGATTACTCTCCAAGAAGAATATGGCAGAACATAACCCTTTAAAATGTGAAATGCAGGAGCACATTTAGAAAACTTCCAAATGCTCCAAGTAAAGCTGAGGGAAACAGGAGGAAGCCCTGATCAGACTGGGTTACAAAGGGTGTAGGTGGGAATGGGATATGAAGATATGGGATATTAAGTAAGGAGAGCCTGAGCACTCTGGCACAGCATGGATGAAGCTGCTCCAGCAACTTTTTTCCATGTTCTACAATGAACAGGGTACAATTTAGTACCAGAAAATAAAAATAATAAAAGCATAAAAGTAGCAAAAAAAAGCCTGGAAAATTGAAGAAAAAGCTAAAGAAAAAAACTGTTGTAAGTATACCAGAAACTGAAACTCTGAGGCCGTTGTGGATGTAAATTTGTTTTGTAGGTTGACAGACGTTGTTGTTTATTTTACAAACTCGGGTCAAATAATTTCAGGTGATGAGTTTTAACAGGAAAAGTTTGAAGGTAATTTTGAAATGTTTAATTTTGTGTGGTGCAAGATGCTATACTTAATTAAATACGCTTCTCCCCATTTTCAGGAATGCACAGTTATTTATTTCAAGCTAAGCCAAATTTACAAAACCTATTTGCACAGTCTGGCTTTAAGTTTTCAAACAGAGATGTGAAGCCTGTGCCTGTAGCTATGCTTTTTAACAGTTGTGTTATCTGCTTGCTGGAGCAGTCTCCCCTGGCAGGACAAGGCTGGGGTATTGTTTCCTGCTCTCAGATGGAAGGAAATATTTCTGCTCAGCAGGAGGCAGGGGCCCCAGTAAGGCTTTGAGGAGAGGGTCTGGGTACCCCACCTGCTGGGGTGGGAATCTGAATTGCTGTGGAGCTGCTGGGGTCCTTCAAGCACAATTATGTGCAAGTTTTCTGTGTATTGTTTTGGAAAGGCATAAAGGCATGTTGGGACTGGTCACACTGAGATAGATTTGTCTGGCACTTCAAATTCATTGTGTTAACTTTGCATTGTGAGGGTCTAAACTTCTTGTTCTACATGTAAGTTAAAAGTGAGAAATTGAGTTTGTTTTTCTGGTTTGAGCTAAAAATGTAATTTTTGAAACAGGTAATTTCTGTTGAATCAGGGGATCACCATGGCCACAAAGTAGGTGGTAACACATTGGCTGAGTAACAGCTATAGCATGTAGTAAATGTTTACATGCCATCAAGTATACAAACATTTGATTGCTTACATGACAGAGCTTTTTTTTTTGCAGTCATTGGTCTCAATTTTTCCATTACATTTTCTCATTTTCTTTTCTAGCTTTACTCACAGACAAACCTCCAAAGCCATTGTTCCCCATGGAGAACCAGCCAACTGTTATAGATGTCCAGCTGGGTAAGTCCCCTTCTGGGAATAATAGATCCTAAACTTCCACTCCGGTAGCAGATGGGATAAATTGAAAGTGGTAAGAAAGGTTTAGTGGTAGTTATTACATGCAAATCAATTTGCAGCTTCTCATTTATAACCATAGAATTTTCTGCCACGGTAATATAAGGGAATGAACTTGTATAACATAAGGGGATGGCAATACTAATTGGTTACAATGGGTATTAAATATAAAGCACTGATGCTGTTCTTAATAAATTATTGGTAGAGTAAAAAATATGTCTATATTGGTGTTGTATTGGTCAGTTGATGTTCACCCTAAGACAAATGTTCTCATAAAAGAAGTGCTGATTCCTTTAAAAGTTAGTATAAAGCATTGCATTTTCAGGTTGTCCTGAATGTGTACCAGAAAGGGCTGTTGACTAAAATGCTTGTATGCTTTTCTCACTCTTGTTATATATTCTTCTGTGAATGCACATCTCTGAATCTCAGCTAGCAGCCTCTATTTTCTGTCATGTTAGAAAATAACATTAGAGAGTTCTGCTAACTTTGGGGAGCTGTAGGGCATTGTGATACTGAAAGAACTGCTCAGCATTGAGATTCCAGCGGTTTTTTTCAGTGACTTGAAAATAGATTTCCAATTTTAAGAGGCAGAATTGGAGTTGCTGTTAAGGACTGTGGTGCCATGAGCTTAAATTACAAGAGATTGCATTGCATATGGGGATTATTTACTCAGTACTGAAACTGTGGTACTTTCCTTCTTGAGCTTGACTCTCTTCCTCCTTTATACCAAAGCTGGCTAGAATTCAGAGGTGGAATGGTGTTTAATGGCAAGCAGGGTCAGCATGAAACATTTTAAGAAGGCTGGTGACATTGTTGTAAAGCTGTTTGTATTTGTGAAATTCTGTGGGTTTCTACTTGCGATGAGTACAAAGACACATCCTTGTTCTTAAACCAGGTGCCAACAATGTCAGAGAAGCACTGTGGATGCTATGAAGTATTTAAAAATGGGGCTTGAATTCTTGAATGTGAGAATATAAATTATTTGTGACCTTAGTGAATCTTAAAGATTCACTTTCTCTCATACACCTGCATTGACTCAGGAGTCTGTAAGGGCTTGCACAAGGAAGACCACAGTGGATCTGGGAAGCAGCCAGTGACAGATGAATTCTGCAGACAGGTGCATATCTGCATATTTAGGTTCCCCTCCACATGTAGCTGAACAGAAATTGCCCCTAAAAGAGGATATTAAATGAACCTGGAGCCACAGTTAAAACCCGACCTGAGTTAACAGCAAAACACAGTCACTGATGTTTGGATCAGCCCAAAAGGCTGAATTCAGTCTCCTGGTCTAACTTCTTAAAAGTCAACTTTCTAATGATTTCCTTTGGGAGCACACTGTCTCTGTATACATCTGTGTAATAAAGGCACTCAGAGTACACATCTTTGTTTCCTGCATTTTCATTTCATCTTCATTTTCTCTTCCAAGTTCCCCTGTTCCAGCAGGACTCTGTTGGTTTTTCACTGAATTCTTTGTTGTTGTTGTTGTTGTTTGTGTGAAAATATTTTGTTCTGGCTGATTAAAAGGAGGTTTGATTAAAAAAAAAATTAAAACAAACCCTCTTCTCCCCATGGAGATGTGGCTCAGTAATAGGATTTTGGAATATCTCTAGAGGGAAATACAAATCTTGCATCTTTATATGCTGGAATGTAATCCATTAGTTATCCCTTAAGATCAGGAAATTTACATATGGTACTTTTTTTTTCTGGTATGTTAATGGGTTTGGTTACTGCCACTAAACCATATTCATATGACGGAACCTTAACTTCTTTTGCAGTGAAGTTCATTGATTTCCCTCTTGATTTAACTTTGCAAATAGATAAAGCTTGAAGATTCTCAGGGAGCACCTTCATCTTGTGGAGGCCAGCATCAGCTTGGGGCAGGAAGGCTGTGCTGGCCTCTGAAATGTGCCAGAGCCTTGAAGGACTGGGAATCATTTGTTTGCACAGCGTAACATGGGAGAAAATTTTGTATAAGGTCACCTGCTGGAATACTTCATTGAAATTTTGTTAAGCTCCTAGGAGTTTTGAACAATTGACATTCTTTGGTATTTTATTAGATATTAAAGGAAAATTTCTGGTTTTACATGCCCTTTAGCCCATGGACTCAAATCACCCAGTATGACTGATTTTTCAGTAGTTATGCAAGTATGAATATGCCACTAAGCTACAAAAGAAATGGAGTTTAATCCATCTACTTGTTTTGCAGAGATTATTTTAGTTTTCTATTGGAAAGCTAATCTTTAAAGAAATAGCTGTCCTTCCTCTATAAATAGAGGAGATTAATAATTATCTACTGTTTTCATCCTTAATGATTTGCACAATGCAAAGCAAAATCTCCCTAGGCCTCTAGGCAGTGGCCTCACTATTTGGCAGCTTATTTGGCCTTACTGCAAACTTCAGTATTCACCTTTTAGCTTTCAGATCTTATAAGAAGTTTTAGTAAAAACAGGTATGCACAATTCTTATTGACAGTGGATAAAAGAGCTCTTTCAGACTTCAAACATGGTCCAGAGTCTGCCTTGTTCTTCTTAAGGAGCAGGAATGTATTTCGTGTTTTCTGTTTTTCTTTGGAATGTGACAGAGATCTAAAACCAATCCCGTCAAGATCAGACAGAAGCAGAAACTGGAATTTGCTTTTTTTGTTTGTTTTCTGTATTTGCTTGTGGTAGAGAAACAGAGACAGAGATGGGGGAGGGCTGACAGGAGGACAAAAGAGCATCCCAGAGGACTGGAGAAATAGTCCAAAACAGTTTCACTCAGTTGCTTTACCAAGTCAGATAATCATTTCATCTCTGCGCTGACCTAGAAAATAGTGACTGATTTTTCTTTTTTTATTGTCCATTTACTGCTTCATTTTTGTAAAAACAAAACTAGAAAAAAAACCTCTTTTTATTTGTGTTTTAGTTTTTTTCCATTGAGATCAGTGTAGAAATAGTTCTTGATTGCATGGTATGTGATACATTTAATCGTTCTCTACCTTGGTATTAACAAATAATGTTTGCTCTTACTATATAATGTATGTTTTGCAAATATATGGCATTACTCTGATAATAAAATGTTCTACCTAAAAAAAAATATTTCTGAGTTGTCTTCATGACATTAAAATCAAATCTGATGGTACAGGCCAAAATACACACAGCTCTTGTGCCCAGGAGATGGGGTGGCTTTGGCAGAAGGCCTGTTGGAGAAGATGAAAATGGAAAACCTTATAAATATGATTGCCTGGCAAAAGATTTTGAGAATATGGAAACTATAAGCAAGATTGAAATGAAAGCCATCTTTGAGATACCAAACCTTAGTTACTGAACAACTAGAAAACCATAGCATGGCCAGCTGAAAGTAATCCCCTCGTGATTGAACAATTCCCTCTGCTTGCAGACAGGTCCAAGGGTCAGAAAAAGACCCTGCTAGCTTGGCAGAAGGGGTCCAAAGAGTAGTTTTTAGGGTTTAAAGTGTAACACAGGATGGTAATGTAATAATTCTTATAGGCTGTATGTAAATGCAATAGGATTTGTATCTTGTATTAGATTGGTTAGTGAAAATTAGAATATTCAACACAGAAGAAGATTTATTGTATTGTAACAGGAACCTCGCTCTCTCTTACGCTCTTACACCTTGCTCTCTTACTCTTTGCTCTCTTATTTCTTTCTTTACCCCTATCTTTACTCTTGCCCTCCTGCTCTTACAGCCCTGCACCGAGCTGCAGCTGGCAGCTCCAAGCAGGGCCTTCTACCCACGCCCTTTGCAATAAACCACAAGTTTCAACACCTGGCTTTAGAGATCTCTCCGTCAGTCCCAACCATCCTGACCTCCAACAATCCTACAAAGGCCTTTAAGACCATCTCCCATGTGAAGCTCTGACTGGGACTTTAGTAAAATGTATGCTATTGTGATTCAAAGTTGAGTTGTTCAAAGGCCCCTTTTTTAGGAGGTTGGTGTTACTTTGACCATATAAACCTACGTGTCTTTATGGATCGTTCATGCCAAATTCCTTAGTTTAGTTTAGAGCATTTCTTATGTGACTTAGAAGAGCAAAGATTGAGACCTCAGTCAGTTGTCTTGGGGCTGTGAGCAGTACATTTTAAAGATCTCTTACCAATTTTCACATACAGCTGTCTGACAGCAAGTGGAGCATGCTGTGCTGTAAGTCTTAAGATGACATGTTGGTACATTGCTCTGCTGACTTCTTAATTCATTAGTTACATTCTTTTCCAGCTAACTTTGTTCACTCTTAGTGCTTTGAGAACATGGAAAGAAGGAAAACCACTCCTTTGTGTTTTGATTACATGATTACAGAGTACGTTTCTCCTCTGAATTTGCACAGTGTTAGTAGCACTAAGAAGCCAAAATCCCACTGCTCCCTGGGAGCTGTTGTGCTGCCAGCTCTCAATTGGTGGAAAAGCAGTGTGGCAGAGGCATTTGTGGGAAAAAGGAAGCACAGTTGTGCTCTGCTGATTTTTGCCTGGACACAGATTTGTAAAGATCTATATCTAGCCAGTCTGTGTATAAGCAGCTGCCAGAGTTCTCTAGCTTGCACCATGGCTGCTATTTCTCATTTGTGTCGTCCATAGAGTATCAAAAAAAGCTAAAAATACAATATCAAAATAGACGCTAAATCTGTTAATTCTGTACCATGTATTACAGTGACTGCAGTGTGAAGTTAATCTTCTTATGAATAACTTAGTTGAGTGGAATGAATTTTGCATGTTTGGGTCTATAGTAATTGAATATATAATTTACATATTATTTGCTTTTTAGCTATGTCCTGGTTTTGTTTTCAGGTGTTTACTTAAGAAATGTAGCAGGAGTCTTACAAAGCAAAGCAAGAATCCTGTGTGTTAATTAATTTACTGAACAGGAAGGATGTCAAGGGGTTTAACTTGCTTTTGTCATGGTAGTTTCTCTGTTTCTAAAGATGCTGAGGAAAGAAAGCACAGAGTTTATGAGGATTGTCATTATTCTTAAAAGCTGAACTGTTCCAAAAGATTTTGTTTCTAAAAGATTTAACAGCACAATTCACTGGGACTCATTATTACACAGATCAATAGAGATCAATAGAGCTACTGTAAAACAAGTGCAGGGGAATATACAAAGTTACATCTGCTGACAGGTATAGGAATAGACTAAAAATAGTTAGGAATAAAAAAGCCCTTTTGGTTTGCAGTAGTGGCTGTAAGGAATTATTTGTGAAGTGAGAATTCATCCATTTACTGACATTTTAAATATACCACTTCACTCTCCACAGTCTTAATTTTCACTGAGATGCCAGTTGTCTCCTTAAAAAATAATTGTTAACAACAAAAAAAAAAAGCCCTGCAAGACGTTTGAGGCATTCATTTCATACCAAGCCTGTTTATTCAAGACAATCCAGCACTGTCTCATTACAGATTTACTCATTAAAACTTGCATTTTTCATATTTAAAGATACAGGTATTTGATAAGCAGTTGAATAGAGTTGAATAGATCTTGGACGGAAAGCAATACAGAAATTCTGAACTGTAAAATGCTTCAAATAAAGCAAGTGATTTGAAAGTGAACTTGGGAAGAAATTCTTATTTAGTGTGCTTGCAGTATGGAAAGAGCACTGATACTTGTCTGTGGTCAGGCCTCTTGAGTATTGTGGACATGCCTTTTGATTTGGGGTTTGATTAAAGGGTCATGTGCGATAACTGTTCAGGAATGTAGTGGGTGTGTATGAAAAACAAGGATCCTGGATGTTGGTTACTCCATGCTGCCTTTCCTTCCTCCCTCCCTCAGCTCCTCCCAGGCATTCTCCAGCCTAGGGCTTAGCAGGGCCTCGCAGGGAGAGATCTGGGTTTCTGTGACCCAGGTCAAACCCAGAGCTTTGCACCTCCCAGCTCATCTGGGACAGCACAGAAGCAACAAACATTGAGAAATCAGAGGTGACCTTACCCAAATGGATCCTGAGTCAGCAATGAGACTGACTGAAAGTTATCTGCAGAGACTCATTGTTCTTTCCTTGTGCAAGGCCTGAGTGGGGCATAAGTGACAGTCTTGCCCCAAATCATGTCCTACTGCCTTATTCTGTTGGTGTGGAGTGACCACATCACCTCACAAATTCAGGTCTGAGTGATCTGCATCACAGAGCAGAGGGAAGGTGGGACTTCCCACCTTCCTGTGAGTAGTGTCCCCTCCACCCCAACACCAGCGAACATTTGGTTCCCTCCATCCCCAGTTCTCCCCATGCTGCACTACGTCTCACAGCCCTGTCTCCCTGTACTGTTGCTGTCTGGAGGAAGCTGGTACCTTCACTGCTGTCTCCTCCACACCTTCTTCCAGTCATCCATGGCTCTTCACTGCATATACTTCCTCCCACAGATAAGCTGGGAGATCCCTGTTCTTCCCACAGGACCAAACCTCACAGGTTGTTCCCCTCCCTTCACCAGGTTATAGACTTGCTGTGTGAATCACCCCAGACTCAGGGCTGGAAAATCATCTCCTCCCAGCAGTGCAGACTCATGTACCAAAAGTTCTGTGCTTCTGCACAGAAATACATAAAGGAGCAATTTTCACTAGGAAATTAAGAGAAACTGAGGGGATGGTCTTTAGGACCTGCCTTCCTTTGCAGCACAAAGAATGCAGCTCCACAGCTATTTCAGCTGTACGTGCCTGTAGGAAAGGAGACAGGATTTACATCTATTGCAATCATTCTGTACTAATCTGCAGGGAATATTAGAGACAAATTGTCTGACATTTAGGTTTAGAAGTAGTTCCCTAAATACCCAAAGTGTATTACTGCTAATGCTCTGATGCTAATTTGGTATGTTGTTAATATCCCTGCTTCTCTTGGCGATAATGGTGAAATGCTGCACTTCAGAGACTTGGGCTGGGATCTGTGGTTCAGCCGGTGTAAATCCACAGTTGTTTTATCTTTTGTATGGTTAATTCAGGTTTTCATCTGTGGAACAGTTCATTGGCAAACTTGTTTCTTTTGTTTTACTGAACTTGGAAAGACAAGCCAAATTCTGACTGCTGATCCATGGTTTTTACACCCATTGGGATCCATGGGGTTCTCACAGATATGTCAGAAATTATGATTTAGCACTTTCCAATTTTTTTTTCTGTACTTTTATAAACTATTTATTGCTTATGTTGGGTTCAGTGGATGTTAGGTCAATATATACTCTTAGGGCAACATGAGTCTGCCTGTATAGAAAAAATTGATTAATTGGTGTCAGATGGACACCCTTGCAGTTAGTTTTGAACCAGCAATACTATAGATCAATTTGTTGTCTTCTTTTTGTTCCAAGAAAGTGGTTAAGAGGAAACACTCCAGTATATCCTGACTTACAGTTGTCCCAAGGCATTCATCCAAAGGCATTATTTAACTTACGATGATTGAGGAATGCCTCAAATCATCTTGCTCCAGTAAATCTTCCTCTGAAAGTGGTGACTGTAGTGTGGGGGTGTCCAGGACATGGACCTTTAGCATTTCACTAGGATTAAACTATCAACCAATGCAACCATAATTTCACACACAGACATGCAGTTGTCTAAAGGCTTGGCTAAAGGATCTCTTGTTTGGCTTCTCAATTTACTTCATTTGACTAGTGTCTGGGAAATGGACACAAATTTGTTTCTGCAAAAATAAAGTTTGTGAGAAAGGAAGTAGAAAAGATGGTCTTGGTGGAGAGCAGGGGCTTAAGGCTGTTGGTAAGAGTTGTGGGGCTTTTCTCTGCTATAACTCTCCTGACCTTGACCAGGGCTCTGTCCTCATTTAAGGTGAGGATATTGCTTCTCTAGTTTTCAGGAGTGTTGCGACAATAAAATCACGTGGTATTGGGGAAGTGCTCCAAGAAGGGCAAAGGAGTATAGATAGAAAAAGCTTTGACCTGGATTTTTGCCTCAGGGACCTTGCCTTTTTGGGCTCTGAGCCCGACTGCAAACACAAAGACATTTAACTTCACAGTCCACAGACATATGCTATTGTGCATTGAAAGTCAGACAATATTAATGTTCCAGAAAAGAGAACCACAGGGCAAAGTTTGCACCATTTTCCATGCTTGTTGGAAACACTGTCACTGGAAGAAATTCATGTGCTGCCATTTTACATTCCCTCTACAGTGTTTGTCATGTGAATGAGTTATTAAGCTGTGAATGCCTCATATATTCTGTAAATTACAGAGTAGAAACATTCAGCACTACTATTTTGACCTTTTCAGCATTCTGTGATTTGCTGGGCATGCCATTCCACATCTTTTGTTTACAGCCTCACTAAAACTTAGGGATGGAGCTGAGTGGGCAAACAGTCAAAATATACAGGGCTGGGAAAGGTCAGGGTCATGCATCACAGCACTCCTGTTCAGTGGGCAGGGAACATTAAAATCTAGACTAAGCATTCTTGTGATTTTTTCCTCCTTCACTGACAAATAATAGAAAATTGTATTTTGTAATCTGTTCCAAAGGCAGCAATGCAGAAAATGAAGACTGATGGTGTAATTTTTATTTCTTAAAATTTCAATACCGTAATGTCATGATCTTAGAGGCTGTGAAAATCAAAGCTGTCATAGTCCTTCAAAAGAAGTGAGATAGAATTCTACTCACCAAATCTTTGCTTCATTTAATCCATGTTTGATAAATGTTGCTCTTACCTTCATCCTCAATACCCTTGTGCTTGTCTCCATCCTACAGAAACAAATAAGTTTGCATTAGGTAATTGAACTTCGACCATTAGAATGAGATTGAGCTACAATTTTCGTGTTAGATATTGCAATCCAATGAAGACCAAATGAAAGACAGTCAAAGCAAGATTTCTCTGGAAATTAAGAGATATTTCTATTACCTCCTGAAGACACATGTTACGTGACTTCACAAAACCCCTAATCAGATAGAAAGTGAAAAATAGAGGAAGCAGTAATCTGAGGAAAGGCAGCAGAGGCAGTCTGACTTCTACCATACTTTTTTAGTTTAAAACAAGCCACATGGTGAATGATGACTGTAACTTTCTACTACTGAGTAGGTTTTTATTATCTGCTTATACTATATGTGAAGCTTACTAATTTTAACGTGCTCGGCTCTAGTCTCATGAATAAGTGAATGTAATTAGTCATGGAAACATCCAAGGAGATCTCATTGATGCACAGTCAGGTGTGCAGTTACTTCAGCTCACAGGAGCCTAAACACTTACTTAAGCAATGTTTTATATTACTCAAATACAAATTTCAGTGATGGTCTTGCACATTGCATTAATTAAAAAGCCTAAGAAAATTTTGTTTTATATCCAACAGAGTTGCAAATTTAAGTGAGCTGAATATGCTACTGCTATAATGTCAGTGAAGAAGGCTGTAAAGGGTATTACGTGCTTTCCTGGCCAAATGTGACGTAACCATTTGCAAGCTCCAGGTGTTTTTCACGTTTCTCTAATCAAACTCAGTGTTTTGATGATGCGGCCTGCCCTCCTAGAGTCCATTCTGCACACGATGGCCAGCCCACGAGGGCGGTGCTCCGCGGCAAGAGCGCGCCTTTTCCCGCAAGGTCTTCCACAGGGAGTAAGGCTAAGGCTCAAGGGCCTTCAGGAACAGACACGCGCCCAGGAAGAACAAAGGGTAGGGCAAGTCCTTCAGTGGATCCACGGGTTTATTGGAGAAGGGTCACAGGGAACAACTTAGCACAAGGGAGGGGAACCACAGAAGGCATGGATTGGGAGCTGACAACAACTTAAATATGGGGGAGGTCCAAGGGGAGGGTACAAAACAACAACCAATCAGGGTATGCGGTGGGAGGAGTAGGAGGAGGGGATTACAATTCGAATCTCCAATCAGGTAAACCTTGGGCAGGGTACATCAAACTACAACAAATCAAATACAGAGAACAGGGTGATTAACAGCGAACCTTCCAGAACTTAGGGACGGATTGGGAAGGATTGACAGGGACTTGGGTGTGACTTGGGGCTGAGGGACAGGGAATGTTCTGGGGATTTGGGAGGAGCCAGGGAGGAGTGACAGGAACTTGGGAGGGGATTAGGGTGGTGTGATGGGGTAAAGGCGGGAAAGGGAGACCTGGGGCGGACCAACTTCGGGGGAGAAACTCAGGGAAAAACCATTATTTCAATAGGGGAAATTCAACTTACAGTAAACTCAGACTAACATAAACCAACACCCTGCAACAGTTTGAGTTGAGAATTTAAATGCTTAGGATGCAGTAATTTTAATTTTAACAAGCAAAACAACCAGTGTGTTAAGGGTGCTCTTTCATTACTAGTGACATGATTAAATATTAGCAAACACTCAATTTTCTGAATATTCTCTCTTTATGAAGGAAAAGATTGTCCATATGGATGTTTCCTTGCATACATCCTCTAAATGCTTCTGGACTTGACACACTATTTTGAATAGTTTAATGTCAAGTCCTGAATATGCAAAGTTTGAAAAATGAAACTGTTATCATTGGGCAGGCTGATGAAGTCAGGATTTCAGTTTCCCAATCACATTACTGTACACTCTTTTTAATGATTTCCTCAGCTCTTTTGATGAATTTGAAATCCAGTTTATAGATAATATTCTGCAGCCTGTCATTCCAATTGTTTATATTAAAAAAATTGCAGGCAGGAAATTGCTTTGGTGTAACATTTGAGCACTACCCCAATGAAGTGGATGCATACAGAGTAGGCAGAGAATTTCCTTTGTAAGTGCAGTGGGCACTTGTGGTTTAGTTTTACCAGAATTCACCTGCCTTTCCTGATTAACTCACTTTGGAAACTGAGTTGTAGAGACTGCACTGTGTGCAATAAGGAATCTGCTTTAGTAAGGATCATTGACCAAGTGTTTTATTTAGGACTGTGGTTTAACTTTTCTAAATATTACCTGGCGTAGTGAGTGGTGTATAGATATCAAATTGTTATTCACCCTGTGGGCACATTGCCTCTGAGAGGGGATCTGTTGCATTTGAGCAGTTATTCAGAGGCAGGCAAGCATGCTGCTTCTCTCCGTGTCAGGATTTTAAACCCCCGCCTCCCACAATTCAGCTCATACCTTCACAGCCTGACCTCTCTTGTGTGAAATGCCTCCTCAGTCAGAAGACACTTAAACAAACTTGTGATTCCAAACACCTAAATTTTTTAGCAGCACTTGAGGGTTATCAGTTGTAGTTTTGCCTGTAAAAATGCCAGGAAATCCACAAGTGAATCACAGCACTGTAATGTGTAACAACGAGTGTGGCTGTCTTGGGTTATTAGAATAGCTTTTCAAGGAGACATGAGGAAATCCTCCCTGGGAATTTGCAAGCATCTTGTTTTCTGTGCTAATTTTGTATCAGAACCTTGGTTCCCACCTGTCCTGTACAATATTCTGTGCCAGCTGTGTTGTGAGGTGTTCTACCAACATTTCAGCAAAACTGACCATGCAGATTCGTTTTTTTCCTATGTGATATAAGAATCTTCTGCAATTAACTTTTAAATATTGGTGTATCTGCATCACTGTTTTGTTTCCTCTTCTGTAGTTATTTACCTTACAGTCTCAAGCACTGAAATCCTTGTCAGAGCTTCCATTAATAATTTTTATCAGGCCACATTAATAAAAATTACAAGTACCTTTTGATTGAGAGAGCTTTGGCAAATTTCTGCTGCAAATAGTATTTTTGAATTGTGATTCTGTTATCCTACATAACCATGTAAAAAGTACATTATGTTCAGAAACCACTTTAAGCATTTCGGGAGATGTAATTTGAAGTTTGGTTTATGTCAACTTTTGGCACAGCAAAAATCAGGTGACAAACGAGACTAGTTGAGAGTCTAAATTATGAATAGAAATGCTAAAACAGCATTGATACATCCAGGCTTAGTCTAGTTCACTATGTTCTGTTACAGTACAAGCCAAAGGAACTTCTGTCGAGCAAGGCTATGTGTGGTCACATGAAGAAGCACCCATCATTAATGTGTTACAAATGCAGAATAATTGATGTCTTTTGTTGTGTCAAAAAAAAAAAAAAATTACCTGGTATGTTTGGCGTGGTATTGTATGTTACTGCCACCACGGCATGCCTTTTAAAGAAATGATGCAAAGATGTGAACTCCCAAAATGAAGCCTGCTGCCCATGGCATCCAAATGATGACACTTCAGACACACCTAGAACTCAAGTATCAATGGGAATGATGTCTACTGTAGGCAAGGATGCATGGCCTCATAGTGACAGTGTAGTGTTCCTGCTCTGACATGAGCTTAATTTCCATCTGAGCAGACACTGCCCTCCTTGTGTTCCTGTTTCTCATGGTATGAATAGGATATATATTGTCTAGATCTTTGGCAATTTTGGAAATATGTGTGAGGAGATTGCTTGCTGGGTTTTGTTCTTCTAAAGGAAACCAGAGAAACATTTTTAAGCAGGTTTTTTGGGGGGGCTGACCAGACAACAATGAATGATTATGAGCTCAAAAGTGGGCAGCAGAACAAATGGCATGAGTAAAAGCGTGTTGGGTTGTTTTTGCTGTATCTCTGATTGAAATCACCAGTTTTCAAAGCCGATGCTGACTCTGTTGAATCTAATTTAGTTCCTGCATCAACTCAGTTGAAGCGTAAGTGTAACTGGGAAGGGAACCAATGTTGTCTAGCAGAATGCCACATCTGCAGTGTCAGACACGTGAGTCCCCACAAACACCTGTTTTAATAAACAGCCAATTTGCTAATTCTCAGTTATGCCCACAAATAGCATCTGTTTCTGGCCAGTTGTGTACCTGAATATAGCATCCTTCTTAATCAGTGAAAGCTTCTGTTGCATAACTAGCCTGACTCATTTTCCACCCAGAGATGGGAATTACCCACTCTGTTCTCTGCCCTTAATATCCTTGAGGGAATTGGTGAAAAATAGAAAGTCTGCTGGAAAGGTTCCACCCTCCCTTCCAAGCAAATAAAGCTGTCAGGGCTTTGATATGTACATAAAAACAAATACATTTTTAGAGCTGGGTGTTATTAAAATGCCACACTGGCTGCACGATAATTAGTGATGGACCAGTGGAGCACCCAGGGCATTCCCACAGTGGATGTTGCTTTAATGAGGGCTCAAAACAAATTTCCAGACATTTATAGTGAGATTGGATGCTGCTGAGAGAGAAATAGAAACACCTTCCTGACACCTAGAAGCCAGCACCACATTATCAGCTGAAAGGAGCCTAGACATCTGTTCCAAGCAAACCTGGCATTGCACACTTCCACTGTGCTAAATATGTGCCTTGCACTCTGCATCCATGGACTTTGAAGAGAGCCTGGCAGAAGGGCACAGGAAAGACTTACCATTCTTCCTCAGGAAAATTTTGTATCTTTAAGACTGAAATTCTGGATCTAGTAATAAATTCTCTGTACAAAGGCTGTGTGTACAGCCTTACGGTGCCAATAAAGGAGTAAATAAAACTATAACACTATATAATCTCTAAATAATTTCCTGTCTTCTTTGAAGGAAACAACCTCTTGGGAGGAATTGTGGTGATAGGGCTAATCCTTTTCTCTTCCTGCCATGCCCCATTACTAACTACAGAGATGCAGTAGAAGTGCATTCAGGTATTAAACTGTTTTATTGCTTTTCTTATTTAAATATTCCTAATGGGACTACAACAGAGGCCATTGCATTTAGGAATAAAGCAACTTCTGACCTCTGCCTATGCATATAGGAAGTAATATATTGTCTGCTATGCAGTTATTACAAGTAGTGAATTGATGATACAAACTGTCCAGCGGGAGTGAGGGACTAGAGACACAAAGCAATAACATACCAAGATTTTGGCAATTTTAACCTTTCAGAAGCAGCATAGCAGCTGATCATGTACCCAGTGCAATAACCTGAAACAGCACAATAATATAGCCAGGGAGAAGTGACTCTCTAACCCAGCAAAATTGAAGCAATGACTTAAACCTTGACATAAATTTTTGTAAGCCAACTTGTGCTTCTTGTTAGCAAAAGACTAAATCTTTCATCCTACATGGTAATTCTGCCCAGCAGATTGTATTTGATGGAAACTCAGCTCAGTGGAAGCCTATCCAAACTGCTTGTGGCTTTAATTTTTATAGTTTATAGAAATCAAGCTGCCCAAAGTGCTATGAAAACAATGGGGTTCTGTGGCCCCTGATTAAAAAAAAAAGTGATGGAACTGATTATTCACTTACATTTTCAAAAAGAAGTATTCATGCAGTACAAGTTGTCTGATTAGTGAGAGATGAAGCAACCAATCCCTTAAACCCCTCCTGTAACTGAGCAACCAGCAGTGGTAGATGTTCATGTTTTGAGTCCATAATGCACCCTGACAAGGGAGCTCACTGGATGGAGGTAGGCAGGAATAAAATTAAAATTGAAGAAAAACAACTGAAGCCCAGGGACAAAATTGCAACATTCTATTTTTATTTTTGAGACAAATGGGCTCACTGGGATTTTCTGAATGTCTCTCACTGAAGTTGCATATTAAGTACCTTGAAAGCAAACGACGCAGCACAGGAGGGAGTTGGCTACTTGCTGTGCACTGAGCAGAGATTTCTCATTTCATCCATCATTCACAATGTGCTGCAGTACTTCCAGAACTACTGAACTTATCTAACATAGGGTGGAATAAGACCAAGAGCTTATTTGCAGTGTGTGCTCTGCTCTGAGCTGAATGTAATAAGGTGGTTTGTAATTGCTGGGTTCAGTCCTATAGAATATTGTGTGGCCGTGCACTCTGCATTTTAGGATACATGGAATTATTGGCTTTCAGAAATCAAGAATTGGTTATTTATAAATCAAAGACTGACTTACATATCAGACTCAAGGGGCTTTTTCCCCTTTGTTTCCTGTAAATGTAGATTGCACTCTACCTGTAAGTACATCATTAGAACTGCACTTTAAGAACTGCTATCCAGCTTCTCCATTTCCCACAGTGCATCCCATAGAGCTTATGTTAATGGATTTATGGCTTTCCAGGTCATCCCACATCTGACTATCCACACAACAGAAAGCAGGCTATATAATAATTTACTCAGAGTAGCAGCAAAAAAATGCAGCTAAGTCTTGCTAGCTTACTAATAGTTGGCCAGCCTTGGGAGCTAGGGATGGATGAGCTGATCTCTCAAGATCCTTCCAGCTTCAGCATCCATTGCGTTATGATTTAAGAAGCTGGAGATTTTAGAAAGATTGAGGCTCTTGGTAAAATCCCAAGATGTTGATGAATTTGGCAGTGTACCTCTTCTCTCTGTTCATGACTTCATTGAAGTTAATTTAAATTCCATGATCAGATTATTAAAATAGCTTTCATTTGTCAACTTCTTAAATACACTTCTGATATTTGCTGTTGAAACGTATCAATGTGTGTGGTTGGAGAGGTAGAATCATCTGTAGTGCCCAAAATTATGCAATTGTAGAACAGTTTGACTTGGAGGGGACCCTTAAATGTCAATTAGTCCATCATCCCTACAAGGAGGAGGGATGTCTTCAACTAGATCAGGTCACTCAGAGCCCTGTCCAACCTGACCATGAGTATTTCCCGGGATGAGGCCACGCTCAGGTGCAGTCTGGCAGCCACGGCATGTTCTTACACCTAAAGCCACTGCATCAGTCCCTGTAGTTTGCTCTCAGTCAGTGTGTGCCCAGTCCTTGGATTGTTTAGGTTACTGACAGACAGACCTTTGGTTGCTTTGGTGGTTGAAGAAAGAATCTACAAACTGAGATTTTTTTGGGGGAGTGGTGAAGGGAACTATGAGGACAACATTCTGCATATCCCCTTTTTGTTGCCTCTTCTTGGAGATTTTGGGGACTATGTCACAGACTAATTTCCACCACTGATGTGAAGTACCTTTAAAAAAAAACCTTGTAGCACTTGCAGCTTATTGCAGCAGACATTGTTTTATGTTTTAGTGTCTGGCTGGTTCCAGCTGTCACATCAACCTGAACTTTGAAAATCACTATTCCATGTGGATTTTGTGCTCCCCTATAAGGACAGTATCTGTACAAACCCAAAGCACGTGCAGCAAGGTTACTTCAAGATTTATTTTACAGCGAATTCATTTCTCTGGATGCCTCATGAGATTAAAGTCAAACTTAAAAGAATCATTTTCCAAAAGAGAAAGCAAACAATGATTTAGCTAGTCCCTACCCCATCATTCACCATTCAGGCTTGGGACAATGGCAGCATTATGTCACTGTCCGAAGTGTGAATGTTGCCTCTAAATTTGTGTTTTCTAAAGATGGAAAGTGAAGCAGCCATTCTCTGATAAAGGCTGGTTGTCTTTGATATCATAGATAAATGCTTTGATAGTTACTTTTTAATTGCTTTATTGCCAAAAATTTTCAATGAAGCCATAAAAGAGAAAAAAAAAAAGAGATCAGCCTAATTGCCTCAAGATGGATATGTAATGCATAAATCTCTTGTTTAATGGATCTAGTAATAGACCACCTGTTTCAGTTGCCTTTTCCCATTCAGAATATGAATGAATGATTCTCTCAGATGTTCACAAAGAGAAAACACAATTGCACCATCAAAAACTCAGTGATTTTTCTTTTTACTTTTTTTTCCTTGAGGTTTGCTTATTCTTGTTCTGTGTATCAGCCAACCTTGGTACATTTAACCTTGGGAAAATAAAACCCTTTGGTGTGATGTGTAAAGCTTCATGCAGTTTTGTTTTCCAGTTGTGTTTCAAATGAGAATAGAGAGCCATCACATTAACAAAAACACTGCCAAGTCCCCAGAGAGTCAGGCCTGAGTTGCAAGTATTCCTTCATATGGTCCATGTGGATATTCATGTGGTCCATGTATACTCCCCAGTATGAGTACCATCCCTCTTGCCCAGTTCTGTGTCTTTTGGTATTGGTATTACTTGTCTCTGGTAGGATTTGGTTGTGTTGAGGGTATTTGAGCTCCACAGCCTGTCTTGTGATTTGATATGTTTTTAAAATAATAATTTTAAGAAAAGGACTGCACAGCTTTGTGGATATAGGCTTTTCCTTTTTGTAGGCATGTGGAATTCCTGAGCCATTCTAGAGATAGGGAATTTTAGTAAGTAATCTTAGATTTCCTCTTGCAGCGTTGGTATTTTGCATTGTAATTTTTGGGGGGAAGAGGGTTTGGGTGTTTGGGTTGTTTTTTTTTCCCATTAAGGATAGCTAAGAATACATTTCCAAAATGCTGAAAGGACATGTATTGTCAGTTACCACATCCTATTTGTCTGGGTAACTTTCTAGGACGTGCTAATTTGTTGTCTTTTTAAATTAGGAGCAGCACAGTTCTGAGGTAACATCCTCCTAAGTCCTGGCATGATCACTTTAAGCACATCCAGAAAAGCTGCCTCTATGTGGTTCTTCCATGTGGGTCTTCCATGTTCCCTGTGGTAACTGTATTCCAAAGATGTGCATTTTCCTTATGAAAAATCTCTTTTCAAAGCTCAGCCCCACAACAGTGGAAATTTGAGACTCAGAAGGCTTCTCGTATCCAGAGGCTTTATAAGCTCCAGTCAGAGATGAATGAATGAAACAGTCCAGCAGGCATGAAAATGGCAACACACAGGGAAGGTGGGATGGGAAGAAATGAGCAGTCATTTAGAAAAAAAAAATCAAGATGTCAAGAACAAAATTAATCAAGCCATTAGGGGATATAAAGGTTATTTTTAATTTTTTTTTTAACATTTACACAGACATGAAAGGAATTTGAGTGATAAACAAGATAATGGCACATTTATGGGCTTAAATTCAACCTGGTCGATAGAAGAGAAATCTGGTGCGAATGATTTACCTGATGGAAGCACTAAAATCCATGTTTATCACCTATTTAACAGCAGATGAGGGAAGGAGGAGCCATCTGTCAGAAGTTTGCAGCTTTTGAGAGAACCTGGAGGCAGTTTCTGATGGTTGTGTATCCATCAGTGCTTTAGCCATGAAAGGATGGGATGGGATGGGATGGGATGGGATGGTGTCTCTGCAGACCATGGGTTTGCAGATAGAAAGAAGGTGACCCATTGTGAAGCCTTTCACTGTTAGTTGAAGGCTGGGAGAGCTGTTCCATGGTGTTTCATCCTCATTGTGGCAACTGGAAATCAGGCTTTATCAGCTTCCCCCTGAAGTACTCTATCCCTAGCA
This sequence comes from Rhabdornis inornatus, assembly GCA_013397075.1. Classification (NCBI taxonomy): domain Eukaryota; kingdom Metazoa; phylum Chordata; class Aves; order Passeriformes; family Rhabdornithidae; genus Rhabdornis; species Rhabdornis inornatus. Next base: position 614,195 of record VWZS01006390.1, read on the forward strand.
GGGGATTTATATGTCAGCTTCGTCCTGAGAAGCAAAGAGGAAAAGACCAGAGCACTGAAAGCTAGTTTAGTTTAACTAGATATAGAAGGCCTATGATTTGGCAATCTTGTTTTCACATGATATATGTAAAATGAGTGAAAAAAAGTTAAATCCAAACCATGAACAATATTGCTTGGTATCAGCTTTATTTATCACTGATGATATCACAAAATTGTGCCTGTGTTTCATCTCTATGTCACAGTCTCTGCTGCCATATCCAGCCCTCTCCTGCCACTGCCAAAGAGCCTGATTTATGGTAAGTGTCCGTAGTATTTTTGGTCTGATTTTCATGCAACACTGAGATGGTGCCAGCAGTCACCATCTCTGTTTCAGTAGCTCCTGCACTACACTTCCCTGTGGATGTCAGCTCCACAAAATCATGCAGTGGGATTTTGTGCTCACTCTGCTAAGAGCAGCTAGATTGCCAGGCATGCGGGTGCAAGACAGACAGGAGAAAGAGCCCCTGGGCCCTGCTCTTTCCAAACTGCAGTCAACCAAAGGGTAATAGCACTGGGATGCTCTGTTGTATTGAGAAATTCTTCTTTTTCCCCTAAATTTTGTTGAAAAGTTTCAGCTGTATTGCCTGTATTGATAAAATTCAGATCAAAAATTGCAGCTTTAAAGGAGCCACATTCAGTGTTGACAACATTACTGTGGTAAATCAGCTTGTAGGACACAAAAATTGATGCTAAGAACTGGGGAAAGTTAGGGAACACTTTAGTAAAATCTCAGAAGCCAAGAGTCAGGCAGGCTTTGCTCTGGAGTTACACTGAAATAGGGACAGTACATAGTGACACAAAGGTACCAGGCAATAGGCACTTCAGTGCAGCAAAATCAGCATGTCCATGAGACTGTAAAAAGGCTGTAAAAACAATGAGGGAGTCTGCTTGGGAAGCATTTGGGGAGAGCTGCTGTGTCCCGAAGGAGTAATACAAGCCCTAGAGAATACAGTTGTGGGGTTGGAGAAATGGATCTGGCGTGGTGATGGGATCCTTGCAGCAGTCAGTCTCCAGGTCTGTTCGCACTTCGGGAAGCTCAGTGTGAGGAGGGCAGTTTGGGGGGCCCACAAGAAAGAATAAAGATCTGGGAAGAATTAAAGAATCTCTGTTGTGTTCAACACAGTGCCACATGGCTTAGTCTGTGAGTTACATATAGAGGGAATTGGAATTGGTGATGGAGAGCTCTTGTGTCTATTAAGCTGAAGTGTGTAACAAGAAATGATTACGTTGTGTTGATGCTGTGAGTGTATCCCAGACTTACAGCACAGGCATTTTCCAGGGGAGGTGATGAAGTCATGCAGCAGCCTGTGACTCTCCATCAGTGTCAGTTCTTCAGTCAGGAACTGGACTTTGCCCAGTTCAAGATGTGCTGCTGTCTGACCTCCTCCCGTGACTTGTAGATTGAGAGCTCAGAGTACGAGATCAGAGGGCCCTTCTACCTCTGTCCTCTCCAAAAAGCTAAATGTCCAGTGTTAAACTCCTGAACCTGAAGTTATATAAATGACTTGATTTTGAAACCCTTTCAAAGTCAATAGGATCTGAGCCTAGGAACATAGCCAGAGTGAAATTTCTAGTCACTAATGGTTAATTTTGTGTAAATTTGCCTTTATTTACAAGTACACTCTGTAGAGGACCAGTACATGAGAGAAAATAGCCTAGTTCAGGTTAAAATGTGCTATTTCTAATAACTGGTCAAGGCAGAATGTACTCAAGACGTAGAGCCCAGAGTCCTGGAGATTGCCTTGCTCCAGAACAAAACAGGGCTCATACACCATAGGGCTCACACCCCAAAACCTCTCCTGAACCTCGTTTTGTTTGCTGCAAGCTAACTGGTAATAGTGGGGAATCTGGGAGATACACTTGCATGGCAAAGGTATGATTTAATAAGTTTGGGGATTTAAAAAAATTGAAATAGTTACGCCAGTGCACTCCCTACTATATAGTTATGCCAATATAAAGGTATCTTATACTGCAAAATATTTTCTTGTTCTTAGTGTTGATTGTCTGTGCCAGTATGTGCAGATTCTGAGGTAACATACAGTTTTAATAAACCCCTTTGATAGTCTGAGTTTACATAAAACAAATATTAGATTATGCTTACTTTTTATGCACCAACTCTATTTCTGGTTTTATTTCTCTATAAAAAAAGAGCTAAGCTCTAGTTACATATGCCTAAATGCCTGAAAAGAGGAATTTGAGTCCAGAAGCTGTTGTTGTAATGCAGTTAGCTCTGATTTTTCTGCTAGAAAATTCCATTTGGAATCATGTTAATGTAGGAGAGTAAAATAGACTGTGAAAGTTAGCTGTTTCTGGTCTTCAGAAGAATCTGCTTTTTTCATCCATTCTCTATTTTATGAAGGAATAAGTCTAAACCCAAAGTTTATTTAGCTATTCCCAAGGAAATGGAAGTGCATAGTCTGATTCTGCCTCGTACCGGAGAAGAGTAATATATAAAGCTTGTGGTTTGTCTAGGAGCCTGCAAAGCCTTATCCTGTTGAGTAAATCTCAAGTTTGGTCTGTATTATCTGAAAGATGAGTTCATTAATAACTGTACCAGGAATGGACGTTTCATTTTACCGGATGGTTTTACCATCACTTCAGGTGCTGAGGTACCCTGATAAAATGAAAACAGATGCTCCTAGGTTTTTTATCTGTTTTTTCCCTGTTTAGTTCCTTGAATTTTAATTGTTGCATTTTAGGCTGTGGCTTTTTTTAACATAGTGTAGTGTTATGCGTATTCCATGTGTCTGGAGGCAATATGCTTTTCCCCAACTTCTCAGAGGTAAGGAGCCATATTTTCAAAGGTATTGCAAATTGCCAGGGAAGTAATAAATCTGGACATGGTATTTTTTCCAGGGCTGCTAATGACCCAATTTATTGGCTTCAAGTGAACTTTCCCCAAGGCAAGTGATGCTTTTCCAGCCAGTCCTCTCCTGCTTCCCAATGGTCCCATCTGTGGCAGAAAATGATGGAAACTGTAGCAGAGCCATTGCCTTATTCAAATATCTTGTCCCTTTGCCTGCAATGTGCTGTCATTGGGTATTCAGACAAAAGGGCTAATTTGTTATGACCAAGTTGTTGTTATTAAGAATAAATTAGAGCAATTATGCATTATGTAGACCCTGAGCATCCTACATCCATTGCTGTATTCGCCATGAATTGTATGATTTAATGGAATTCTGTCTGCCCAAAAAAGGAAGAACCAGCAAGTGATGAGGAACTAAAGCTTAATAATTATGTACAATCAAATGTTTAACAGTCTTGAAAGGGATTTCATATAACCTGCAGCTCCAACCATAAAGACAATGACTACTCAGCCATATGCTCTTCATAGTTTTCATTCTGTTCACTTCTATTTCCACCACTCTGTTTACCTGGATTAGTTTCCATGTGCTACTCAGAGAAGGATTCACACAAAGAATTCATAATGCTAGTGTTAATGCTTCCAAATGTCTCCAAAAAATCACGGTGATGTTTTAGAAATTATGAAAATGGGGTTGGGGGATTTGTCCTTTTCTAAGGACTCTAAGAAGGGTTCTTCACACAGGCTCTCCTATCACTTAACTATTCTGTTAACAGCCTGTGAAAGGTAGGGAAATGAGAATGATGGTTACAGCAGCAGAAGAGAGAGATGTGAGGAAATACAGTAAAAAGTGGAGCAGAGGTTGAAGGGAAGGAAGGAAAAAGCTGTCTGGGGGAAAAAGAAAAGAAATGTCAAAAAGATAAGAGAAGAGAAACACAAAGCTACAGAAAGTAATCAGCTATCAGCAAGAAGAAAAGCAACATGAAAACATTCTGGTGGAGACAAAAGGATCTTTTTTAAAAAGGAAAAAAGAAAAAGTGAGAGACTTAAGAAGTGTCTCTACCTAGCATCCAGCCTCAGGAGAACTGTTCTAAAATTGAGGCATGTAAATAGGATGCATCACTTCTCCTGGCCATTTACTCAGATGTATGTTCTGTTAAACTCTGAAAAATTTCCTCACGTTCTATTCAAACACTGACATCTATGCTTGCCACTCCCTGAAACCTGGCAGGATTGCTTGGATACTGACGACAGATCCTGACTACTTCTGTTACATATTTATGGTTAAGTGTGTGTGACTTTTGGTTAATCTGTACTGGCTGTATGTGCAGGGATAAGCCTGTATGTCCACATGGATCTTCAGGACTAGACAAGTGTGCCAAAAGCAGGGAGAAATGTGTGTGTGTGATTGGATTACGTTACTTTTCCAAAGGAGCACAGATTCTGTCTCCAGTTCTTCACACTGAATCACGCAATATTGGAGTTATCGTTAATTATTGCCAGTGAAGTTGAGCATATGGGCTTAAAAGAGTTCTAAATGATTTTGTTTTCTCTTTTATTGTTACCTATCTGCTACATACAACAAGGCAGCATAAGGCACTTGATTCTCTTCACCAGTCCCTTGTGTACAATATTGAAAGAACTCAAAGCAGTGCATATTTTAGCTGTCCTTAAGAGATGAATTACTGCTGTTTATGCTTCATGCAGACACTTGAAAACAGATTTCTGCATATATATCATATTTTGCTTGCAAGTAAGTCTTTAAAGCCACAGTTACATGAGATTTAAATCTAATTTATTCTGCATTTTTTAAAATCTGAGATCAGTTTTTAATTAGCTAACAACAGTAAATCTGAAGTGAATGAGGGCGATACCATGAACTTAGCTTTTTAACGATTTCAAAATCATATCTTAACTGGAGAAAAAAGTCGAGATTGAGAGAAATGTTCTTCTTAAGTGGACATGCCCACAACCCTGTAAACAATTTGGGTAAGAGTTCAGGTATTCTTCATACCCTTATTTAGACTGAGAATTCAGTGTTGAAGGTGAAATATTGCCCCTGTAGAAGGGAAAGATAAAGCTAGTACTAATGGAATAAACATTGTCTCTGTGTCCATATGGACAACTGAGCAACAGAATTCTGCTTTTGGGCAGAGTAGGTCAGCATACACAGCCTCATCCCTGTCTCACATGCATTATATTCATCTCTACATGCTGTGCCTTGGAAAGTTCTGCATTCATATATTGCAGTTCTACAGTGAGGTTAACAACTGTCCTTTCTGTCCTTTCCCCCTCACCCCCCTTGTTTTCTTAAGTGTAGATAGTGATTAAGGAAACTGGAAATGGATAAGTCACCAAAAAAATCTTCTGTCCCTCTGCCTTGATAGGGAAAGTAATTTTTTTTCTTATGTACAGTATTGTGTTATCTGCATCTTTTCCTTGCTGTAATCTCTTTTTCTGTGTAACTTATTAAAAATTCTAACTTTCAAACAGCTACATAAATTTCTTTAAACATCTCCTGACTCAATAAAAAAGCAAGGAAGGGATTAAACTGAACACTCAAGCTTCATTCTATTGTCTCACAAAAGTGTTCAGATAAACTATGAAATAAATCTTTCTGTCCTGTCAAGTCATTTCAATAGCTCTGATATTATTTGTGGCCTCATCTATATAATCCTCACTCAGAAGTGAAAGTTCCCCTCAGTCAGCTTGCATGATCTTTAGAAGTGGAAAGTGCAAATGCTGTTGCTTAACTTCAGCTTAGATAAGGGACAGGGATCACAGTAGTCAGAGTGCATGGTTATTCTCAAACAATATTAATGTTCAATTAAATGAAAAATTCTGGAGATGCTTCACCCCATTTCAGTTCTGTAGTAACACAGCTGGAAGTGAGCTGCTGCTGCATGAGCTTTTCTAGAAAAGGATTCTGATTTCCATTGTAATAATGGAAAAATATTTCCATTGTAATCATGCTGTGGGAAAAGGGGCCCATTGGGAATGTGTGGCTCCCAGTTTGCTTTGAGCTGTGAGATTTCAAAGGGCGTGGGGAAGGGTGAGTGGATTTGGTTAACTTTTGCTGTATGAGCAAATTTTTTTGAGGGAGAGACATAATTGCAGAGCAGCTAAAAATCCAGAGGACAGCGTAAGGGAAAGGAGAAGAACAGCTTCAGAAACCTGGCCTGTTTATTTTTGACCTTTACTTTTGTTGCCTCCTAACCCAGACCTGCGTTTAACCAGAGGCCATTGTTTGATTTTCACCCAAAAGGTGACATCCATCCACACATCCCAGGGGGAAGCTTGTACCAAAATCAGCTGCTGACTTCCCCATCCCCTGCGGGCTTCTCATCGGAGGCAGCGTTAGGCCAGGACACAACTCTCAGCTGCAAAGGGGGCTTTAAAAGTAAATGTCTGGCTATAAAGGAACCTTTGGAAAACTACTGGGATGGGATCTGTGCCACAGCACATCAATATACCAAAAAAGGAGAGGAGTTTGCAAACATCACTGAGCTCTGCTCTGAGTGCTCTCTCTTTCCCTTCAAGGAGGCTTTGAATAACTCCTGGTGGAAGAAAGAGATATTGGTTTTATTGATAGTCTTTAAAGGCTTGAGAAATGTGGTTTAGGGAATAGGACTATTATTCCTTAAAGTATGTGTACTAAGATTACCTGAATTTCTAAATACAGGCTTCAGATTTTTTCAGTCTCCCATTACATAACTTGGCGTCACTGAGTTCAATACCTTAGCAGCATGAAAATAATAATAGTCATAAAAATAAGGCTTTGCTACAGGTAATGTTTGGAAAACAGATATGTTTGTATTCTGGACTAGTGACTACTGATACTTAGAGCAAATATTCTCCTCCATGCCTGAGAAAATTATTATGGGCTGCTGCATGAGAGACTTTCATCTCATGTTTTTAAATGTAGATGTCGTTCCTGCGAATACTTTAAAAATTGAATATCATCACATCTGTTTCGTGCGGTTTAGAACACTGCAGCTTTTCTGCAGGTGTTTGCTGATTTTTTGCTTTTGTTTCAGTTGGCCCAGTTTGATTCTATCTGAAAATCTTTTGGTTTGATGTCATCTCCATACACTGTGTTGCTGTCATGGTTTTGACTGGCTGAGATGCCATGGTGCCTAACCTCATTAAGCCTCATAAAGGCAGAAGTTAGAATTCCTCAGCATAATCTTAGCCCCTAACTCTTTTTTAAGCCATTTACAGACAGACAAAATATCATTTGTCATGTATATTAAAATCAAGCAGATCAAGAAAGAGAGATATCTCTTGTACTGTCATAATTTAAACTGCAGTTCTAAGTTATTTTTCTGGACAATGATAGGAAGGTGGCGTTGAACATATGGAGTGTTTATATGATTCTGTTTACTGGGTTTGGTAACACAGATTTATGAGGGGGGATCTTGGGCGTTAGTTACTTGGTGATACCCTAGTTTGCACCATTCTATTTTAAACAGTGTAGTTCCCTACTTTGCCATGTAGTAAATCAGATCCTGCCACTGTTAACTCTGGCAGAATCTCACAGTATTATGGTTAAAAAGATCATGCACATACCAAAAAACCCAGCCAGGTTTGGGGTGGATTTTTGGCTCTGTGGAAGAGCCTGCCAGATGTTAGTGATTTTGAGGGCATGCCAGTGCCTTGCCTGCTCAGACATGATGTGTTTCTCACTGAGCACCTCTCTACTTTCGGCCCCGGCTGAAGAACAGTCCTTTTGACAACAGTGGGGCTGAGGTCAGCCCTCGGGTTATGGCAATGTGAGATAGAATTTTGTACTATAAATAAAAGGCTCATCCTTTATTTCAAAACTAAGTGGAAACTTTAAGTATGCCCAGCTGCCATCCCTCATTTAACTTCTCCCATTTACTTCACGGTGACTGTTAATTACATTGTTCCTGTTCTCTTCTCTGGCATCTATTCTCCAGTGTTTCACATGAACGTGGTACATAATACAGTACGTGTGTGTGTTGATTTGGCACGGCCTGGTTTTTGGTAGCAGGGGGACCACAGAAGTGACTTCTGTGGGAAGCTGCTGGAAGCTTCCACCATGTCCGACAGAGCCAATCTCTGATGGCTCTGAAGATGGAATTGCTGCTGGCCCAATTACAGAGGCTGGTAATGCCTCTGTGGTGACAGATTTAAGAAGAAAATCAAAACAGCACACGGGCAGTTTTTCCCAGGGGTGGCGAGGCGCCGCTGCCGGGGCCATCCCGGCACAGCCCGCGGCAATGTGCCGCCGCAGCCGCCGCCATCTCGGAGCGGCTGCAGCGAGCCTCGCCTGCCGGGCCGGCCCAGCCAGCCCCGCTGC
>VWZS01006390.1:1222563-1416936 GCA_013397075.1 Rhabdornis inornatus
CTCTTCAAAACAACACATTTAGAAATAATAATTCTTTCCTGCATGTGACTTCAGCTTTTTACCTCCATAACTACAAGGCAGAGCTGACCTTTCTGCAAGGCTGAACTGCCCCTCATTTCCAGGTCTACTCTGCACCCAGGCTGCTCTGTCCTAGGAAAAGCTTACTGTTCTGTTTGCTAAGATCCAGGCAGTAAGTGCATCCCAACATAAAACATCACAACAGAACATTTCTGGTATTCAGTTATTACAGAGAAACAGCAGTATCTGTTCTTCAGTCTCAATGTTAGCTGTATGGTTGCAGGAGAACAAACAGCTGCTGAAATTAATGATATTCACACTCTTTGCTTCCAGGTTTAGGGCTTTCCCCAAATAAAAGATCTTCCATTAAAATTTTTTAGGCACTTGAACTTGCATATTTTCATTTTATATATATAATTTTTCTAATTATTACTGCATCCTGAGTTTTTCTGACTAGAGATTCTTTCCACCACACCATGCTCCATGCCAAATCCTGCTCTGAAAACATGATACACCAAATGTCACAGTACCACACAGGATATCTGTCTAATAGACTTGCACTCCTTTCATCTTCTTTCACATCAAAACACAAAGTATTTCCAGGCACTTTAGAAAGCCAGCATGGTCTCTGCAGCACACCAAGATCAATCTACATTTTTTATGTAGTTTTGTCAGAAAATATTAATGCACCTAATGGCAACATAATGAGGCAAGGCTTAACCCAGCTGCATGAAAATTAAAGCAGATGAATATTATTTCACAGGATCTAGTCCTTCAGCAAAGCAGTTACTTGCCTGTCTGCATGCCAAATTTGAAGCCACGGTTCTCTCTGATGTGAAATTCTACTTTCTGATTAAAAAATCTACACCTGACACGAATTATTTGAGCCAACTTGATTTGCACTGATAATCTGTGGTTTTCATGGAAGTTGCCATGTGGACCATCCATTAGAATCATCAGAAAACCCTGAGATGGGGTAAAGCACACAAAAGCCTCTCAGGACAGGGGCTTCAGGTGAAAAGTGCTGTACAGAGGCAAGGTCCCTGCATTTCATTCTTTGCCATTTTCAAAGGTAGGATAAATCCTTCCCACACTGTGCTTGTGTTAGTCTGCATAACCTCACTACCATCCTCTTCCTTTTTATTTCTGCCTTTGTATGTTTTGGAGGCTTCTCAAGTCCTTGATATCCATACCCTGCAGCCTTCCACACTTCATCCCATGTGAGTTCCCCAAAAAGAAAGGTGGGGGTGGTCTTTGCTCTCCTAGGGAGCTTGACTCTCTCCATGTCCAGCATACAGTGGATTGAAAAGCCCAAGCAGTGCTGTAAGCCAGGCAAATGCTCTGAGACTCCTGGATCTGTTTGTTTTCCCACTGCTTCATTTAATTCATGAAAACTGCAGGATTTCACAATAGTCCTTTCAAGCACAATAATGCTCCAGATAGAAAGGCAAACACAAACAATAAGAGGGAATTTTGTGTATCAGAGAAAAGAAACAGCAGTAACAAAGCAATGCCCTGAAAAAAGGACAAATCACAAGCAAGTAAGGACATGAAAAATGCTGTGATGGAAGTGAGAGAATGCAGCAGAGCAAACACTTGCCAGCTGGAGGATGCCGTGGAGTAGGGAGGTCAGCACACAGGAGCTGGCTAGTCTGTGCTCAACGGGTTTCTGTCCTGGCTGTAAAAAAACCTGTTCTTGCCAGAACAGTAAAACTGGCCAAGAAGACACCCCTCATGATGTGTCTGCCCAGGCACCTCCAGACCACATGCACTTCTGCTCTATCTACCACAGCAACTCTGCAAAGGGACCAGAGCCCTCTAGTGCCTCCAGCCATCACTTCAGACAGGCTTCCTTGGCACTCCAACCAGCCATGAGAATGTAATTTATAAATAACCCATCAATTATCCATTTGCTGAAATAGCAGAGTCGGTTAGACACCTCCTGGGCTGTCTGGGTCAGTGAAACATTTCCAAGTGGATGGGTGCAGCAATGGATAGTTCTTCACATTTTCCATCTTCGTGCCTGTGGGAGTAGAGCCCTCATCCTAGAACTATTTTTATTCTCTTCTGTTTGCTTTTCATATTTAATTTCAGATTCAGGACAAATTTGGCCTAAGTCCTGATGTGAAATAAATGCATTTTTTCTGCTGATAAATTATTAGTTGTCTTTCATCCCATGCCGCCTGGTAAACACAGAGAGAGCTACTTGCTGTTCCCCATCCTGAATCCAAGAACATTTTCTTAATAGTTCTACACATAAATGTGTTCAGGAAATCACAGAGACAGTGTCATTGTTTGTCAGTCTGGGAGAATGCCCTTGATCCAGATCTGCTGCCAGCTGCTGCATGTGCTGCTCTTTGGAAAAATCTGATTTAATGAATGTAAGGCAGAATCTCCCACAGGAGCCACAGTGCCACCAGCCAGTCCCACCTGCCACCTCGCCCTGAGTGTTACCCACACAGGGGCACCAGGTACCAGTAAGATGGGCACCTGGTCTTTTTCTTATGGAAGACTGGCAATAAATTGACTGGGACATGAACTTTCAGCTGGATTAACTCTTAGCGATTCCACATTTCTAAGATCATTGCTTTCCTTGCAAAAACTACAGGCAGGCTAAAAATTCACCTCCCGGTGTCCCTGCTGACTTCCTTGCTTTAGGCAGCTCTCCAGAGCTGGGTTGAACTTCTGTGCTGTTCATTCTTGGTTCCTTTTGCTCTTCATTACGAACCTATTTTTCTTTGAAATTTCTTATTTTAAAAACAACAAAAAGCTGAAGTTGTGTAAGGCTGGGAAAACTTTCATCTGTTCAAGACAGCACAAAATTGAAGCTCTGTCCGAGTTAAAACAATAACTCCTAGGTTTGTCTTTTAGGAGCTGATGAAAGACCCCACAATTTCTCATCATCTCAAAACTGAGATTTAAAATCTGGAAAGTGCTGCCTCTAAAATGGTTGCATTATTAACTTCTGCACTAGGACTATTTGCTAAACTACAGCTTATTTCCAACAACAGGCATCTTTTATTAAGGAGCTCAACTTGAATAATCAAGAACCACCCACTGCAAAATGAATGGTGTTCTCCAAATACACAGTTACTTTCTCTACCAGTCCTATGCCTCAACAAAATGGTAATACATCCCTGACTTGGCAAGTATGGCTCTGGAAAATAAATATTGTATTTTCTTTATTTATTGCAGACAGATGAAATTATTTGTTAAATTAAAGCAAAGTCTTATGGAGTATTAAATAGTGAACAAGCAGACCTAATGGACCAAAACTAAAAGCAGAGTCCTCCTTCCAAACTATCAGCACCAGCTGCAAACTTCCTTTCATTTAGAAGAAACTGAGTTAGAAAAAATATGAAAAAGGCTACACTCTTCCCTCTTTCCAAACAAGAGTTAACAGTGAGTAAGTAAAAGGTAGAAGCAGTTACCAGACTACTGTCAGCATCTCTCCCTCACCATTGATGAGAAAAAATAGTCTGGTGTGCTGTCATTTCTTTATGAAGCTTTTGAATTCTGGCAGACAGATCTGCAGGATGAATTTTCTCTTTTCTACACAATTCATCACTGTAGTGCTGGCCACATTAGGTGGCCCTGAGGTGAGCATAGCTGGGCACAGCTAAACCTCACACCAGGTTTTCTTCCAGGCTTGGAAACACCTCCACACAAAACATGGATAATGAGTTCTTCCAGCCACCTCTCCAAGCCAGGATGTCCTATCCTGGGGATCCTGCACCTGGCACCAACTGAGAGACTTTGGTGGGGGAATTTGATGAGAAAACTTCACTGCAAGGCAGCAAACACCATATGAGCTTGAAAAACTCATCTTTATGCATGAGGAGAGATTTGAGGAGATGCCCAGGTGCCCCTGCAGTTGCTAGGGGGATGAATATCTGGAGCAGACAGTTGTGTGAAATGTTGTGAAAAAAAAATCAGGAAAATGAACTTTTTCCTTGTTTGACTTGGAGTGAAATGGGTGCACTTATCTGCACTCTGCTGTCCGGGAAGGTTGACCCTGGGTGCAACTTACACAAGGCAGCAATATCAAAGATCTGCACATCTGTCAGCTCTTAACACGTATAAAACTCCCAGTAGAGCTTAATTTCACCCTATTTGGCACAAGTTTAAATCTGCCAAGCTTTGCTCATGGAACAGCAGAAACAGGTATGAAATTTTTAGAGGCTGTATGACGTAGATGTTTCAAACGAGGTACTGAAAAACTCCCAAATAAAATATTTTATTTGTAATCTATAAAAGCTAGGCTCTTTTTTCCACTCCCTGTGAGCCTTGCCCACATTCTGTGCTAGCAGGGCACTCTCTGGCAGTAGATCTTTGCCAGTGCTGGGAGCTGTGCTGGAGCAACACAACCCCTGAGCTTTGCGAGCCACAGCAGTGGGCTGGGAGATTTGCATTTGGACTCACAACACAGACAAGTATTTTTGAAAAGTTGCTTGACTGAACTGTGAAATTTTCATTTCTTCTTGTGTAAGCATGTGGTACTCTCACAAAGAATAGTCAAAACCCATAAAATTTACTTTGTGTATCTAAGTGATGCACTGGGACACAGAACCCTCTATTAACAACACAGTGATGAGATCCAGAGAACACAGACATCAGCCAATATTCTCAGCTAGGAAACAAAAGATACTGTCCGCAACTTTACATGGTTTAGTCTTTTCTCTATTTCCATGGAGGTTATGGTATGGATGAAGCTGCACTTCTTTTTTTTTTTTTTTTAGTCTTTGCCCAGTNGATGTGATGAAGTTCTACTTTTTAGTGATTGAACCACTGCATTTTGAAAGGCAGATTTTTCCTCTATTTTTGTCACTGATAAAACATTATTATGTTGTTTGTAGGAATTATGTTTTTTATCTTCCTGTCAACAAAATATGCATGCAAACAGATTATTTATAGAGCAACATCAAATTAAACTGCTTGTATAATGACTAAAAACTGGTTATCACCATCCTGCATAATATCTGTTTAAACACACCACTTCCAACAAGCTTTGCTAATCAAAGGAGGAAACAAAAACACACTGCCACTAATTTTATGCATGCCATAGAGCGCTGTTCCACTCTGAGCAGTGCAGTGCAGGAGAGGGTTGCTGTTTTTACCAATATGTGCTCTTCAGCTTCTACACAGCCTTTTGGAGAGTCCTGTATAGGCCAAATTTCACAATATAGGGCCCAGACACATTTGAAAGGCTTATGTAGAATTTCAGGCTCATTCTCTTGCTCTTGCCATCAGGTACAGAAATCTTGTATGGAGGCTGGGAGCAACAGGAGCAGGGTCTACACAGATCTATCCTTTCTACAAGCTTTATCCAGCTTTGGGATGGGAGGTCCAGGACAGCTGGGATTATTTAGTCACACCAGGGAGCATTTCAAACACCCACAAACCATGTGGAGCATGGGAGGGTAGATGGGCAAAGGCTACCTGCCAGACTCTGGGACAGCCACCTCCTGGCCCATCTGAGCCAGCCGAGGAGCAGCAACACGTCTGTGTGGCTGGGACATCCTGGGAGCTGGTTCCCCCTTCACACCCAGTATCTCTTGCTGCCTACACCACCTGTCCCACCAGCCAGTGTGGTTCCTCAGTATTGCATTTGGCAGAGCAGGGCTGGTTTGCAGCACCTCAGTTGCACTCCAGAGCTTGGCATTAGGCTGCTTTCCCAAGCCTCACATTTTGGGCTGCTCCTCCTGACTCAGCCTCACCTGCTCACATTAACTGAAAGCTATTAAAATCACCAAGTGCTTCAGAAATGGCTTTTGTCAATAATAAAGCTGCATTCTGGCTGCCTTTCCTCTGGCCAGAGCTACAATGCAAGCTGCAAGGAGCCTCACCCTGACACCATGAGAGCCACCTCTATTCCTATCTGAACTTTCCTCGGCAAACACAGCAGTCACTTAAAAACCACAGCAACAAAACAAAACAAAGACTGCACCCACTGCCTGAGCAGTTGGGAGTTGCATGTGTGGTGCACCAGGGACACAGGCTCTGAGCAAGGAGAGGCTGCTCAGCACTTGCAGGGCAGTCCTCATCACATTGGAGCATGTGAGAATCTGACAGGAAATAAATTGAAGCTTCAGTCAACCATTTAGAAGTGTTAGAAACTCCCCGGTGCAGGTCATTTAATTTGGTAGGGAAAGAAAAATAGAGGTGGATTATTTTTTTTCCTGCCTCCCTATTTTTTCCTCTTAGACTCACTCTGGTGGTGATGGAGTTGCTGATGCTATAGAGTAATTGTGGTTACTCCAGTCCCCAAAGAAGGAGGAAATTACCTCTTTTTCTGTGAGCTCCTGTTTTTTCCTGAACCATTTAATGGTACTGGGTCTAGAGTGTTGCCATTTACTCATAGAAGAAAGTGGCAAATTCTTCTCTGTTTTATCTGTTTTTCATCACAACTACAGCTCCAGTCTGTGTCACTCCTGCACTCAAAACTTTGCTCCAGTTGAAGGGCAGGTGATCCCTTGTCAAACTGATGCCTGTGACCAGTGTGGATTAGGCTGAGCAGGCAGGTAAGGAGGCACAGAACCATCCTGTCCTCCTAAGGTCTTCTGTCTTCACCTCATGCATGTTCCTACTGGAAAGAGGAGGAAGAAGCCATCCCTTATTTCCAAAACTCTCATTGAAAGAGAAAAGCAGTGAGAAACTGAAAAAAAAAAAATCTGTCAAAAGGAAAAAGACCAAGGGAAGGAAAAATAGAGGTGCTTAGTGGATCCTACATGAACTCAGTTTTGCACCAGGAAACACCTATTTAGAATGGGAACAAGTCCTACCCTCACAGCCTGCCTTCTGTTCAGAGAAAATTTGCATTCTCAACATTTCCTGACAAGATTATGGATTCACTGAACTTTAAAAGTGATTAATCAGCACAGTACTGGTCATCAGCAAAGGCAGGAGTGGTTCTGAGGGCATTTCCTGACTCACAGCCCCCCCTGAAACCCACCCAGGTGCACTGCTGCTTCTCACAATCCTCATGGACAGGTGAGAGTATTTCTAATAATATCTGCCTGGTCCTTGGGTGTGTGACAGACGATCTGTCTCTAACAGCTACAAAATTTCACCTGCAGGTGTAAAATAAACCAATGTCAAACTCGTCTATTTGAGACAAGAGGTATTGACTGACAGCCTAGTTGCTAAACAGGCTGAAGAGATTGTAACACTAAACCCACAGCAGTGGGAGAGTCTTTGAGCTCTCAGGGTAGGTTTTACACATCCTGCTGAAACTTGTGGGCAGAATGTTGGCACGGGAAGGCTTCCTTAAATCAAGTTATCCTATTTCTCTGAAAGCATTAATGACGTGGTATGTACCCCTGTGTTGCAACCACATAGGGTGGGTGTGATCTTGGAAAAATCCCTATAGACAAGGAGGTCCTGTGATGTCTGAGCCAGAGGACCCAGCTCCCTGCACCCCTGCAGCTGGAGGTGGCCCAGGTGGCAATGCTGGCCTGGAAAACAAACCAGCCCCATGGCAGGGCTGAGGAGCCTCTCACCTCTTGTGCTGCTGCTTGAGCCTCACAGCAATGTGAGACCTGCTTCCTGGAAACCATGGCAACCAGACATTTACTTTAAAAATAAAGAAGTGCTTGGTTTCTGGCAGAGGATACAGCAGCTTCTGCAAGGTGTGAGCGTGCTATCTTCCTGAGCCCCTGATCAAACCTGGACCAGATTCAGCCTCTGCCCTGCTGCAGAGTAATAACTCAGTATTGACAAGGCTGCAGGCAGAAGCAGTATCTGCAGGTGTTCAAAGCTAAATAAACATCCATTTAGCTGGATCCTGAACTTCCTACTTAGAAAGGTGGAAGATGGAAAAAATATGGTCAAACAGGGACTGTAAGGCCTGACTGGATAGAAATTCAGGCCCCACTTTCTCCTCCCTATTTGACAGGTCTCAACTTTCTACTGAACCGTAATATTAATAAACAATGTATTGTGTGTTCTCGCTTTCATGGGCTTTTCACTGATATGTTGACGTGCAGTTTCTCATCCTTTAATATAAAGTCTGAGCACAGCATTGGGACTCTCCCTTGAGTTAGAGCTGACAGCTTGGATCTCTCACTCATCACAGCTAAAGGGATTAATAAAAACTGCTTTGCTCATGTGCATGAAGTTGAATCTTGGCTTAATGGCTTCCTTTTTTCCTGCCACAAGAAGGAAAAAAAATTAAACAATATATTCTGAAACGATTTAAGTCTTAAACAAACAACTGAATATAGAAAGCCAAAGGAGAAAGTTTTTACTAAAATGCACTCAGGCCTCTGAGCAGAACTTCAGACATATGGAAATGCTAGGAAGGAGTTTTCTCCAGAGCAGACTATATTAGAACGTGCAAATTGTACTGAAACACTGAATTGCTGCATTGTTAGAAGCACTTAAAACACAAAAGGGAGCAGAAACAGGTTTCTTTCCTTTCTTTGTGGGCGGTAGGGAGCTTTTAGATCAATTGTTATGTAAATCTACCTCTAGATTCCGCCTAGGTTAAAAACTATTCTCCAATCACTTAAAATCAGAGTCTCTAAAGTGGTTATTGCTTAATTTTCCATAGATGTCAAGATGTTGTTTTGCATTTTAAAATGTAGCTGGGAGCCCCATTCCCCTTTCATAAGACATCTGGGGGGCAAATACATCATTCAAGTGCACCAGTGAACTGAGCTTACCCTGAGCTGGCCACCCCAGCCAGGTCCACCAGAAAATCCCACCTGGAATAAGGGCTGGTGTTCTGCATGGATGTCACTCATCTGAGAGCAAGGCTTTTGGCAGAGTGGACTGAGATGTGTCAGAGCAATGGATCAGACACGACCCTGGAACAATTCCTGGTTTTGTGGCAAAGTGCTAGCTCAGAGCAGTACCCCAAACCAGAGGCCAGGAGCAGCTGGCTGCTATGGTGAAGCAGACTGCTATGACTTCCCAAATTTGATGTTAGTCACTTAGCCACTTCCTCTGCCAGTTTTCTCAGGAGGGATGCATCTCATCAAGTCCCATGGACTTGTCCACCTTTAGTTTTCCTCAGATGTTCTTGAACCTGATCTTCTCCTACGGTGGGTATTTCTTCCTTCTCCCAGCCCCTCCCTTTGCGTTCTGTGGCTTGGGCAATGTGGCTGGAGCACTTGCTTGTGAGGTAAAAAGTCATTGAGTACCTCAGCCTTCTCCATATCCCATATACCACACAATCTTCCTCTTTCTTACGGCACTTGGTCTAAAATGAAACATCAAACCCTTCATAGCTCAAAACTGCAGAGGTTTGCACTGCTTAGCAGGGGAGTTTACATGAACTTGTGACCATTACCTGCTCCTTCACTTCTCCAGAGCAAAGCCAACGTTTCTGTAGGACCAGCACTGTAAAACTGCTCCTGGGTTTATGGAACCAGACAACCAGCACACAGCTGATCTAAACACAAAATTTACATCAGGCAGACAGATTTCCCTGTCAGCAACACACCTTCCCAGCCAATATGCAGGTAGGTAGGTAAAATGTGTAAGGATGTTGTTAGTCAGGACACACAATGTGTGTGACAAACAGCACACAGAGTGCTTAGCCCTTCCCTGAGGGAGCTGGGTTTGCCTGGCTGCAAACACAGTCATCCTGTGCTTACTGAAACCTGAGTGAAGAACAGTAACACTCAGCAAACACCACAAGCTGGCAAGCATCAGCATTGCCCCAACCCCACAATGTGCAGGGGATCAGTGCTGGGGACTCAGGGACACTGATCAGAGCCTGAGAGCTGCTGTATGAGACAGCACACACTACAGAGAGCAGTGGGATGGTGAGCAGGATAATGGAGGATAATAGCTGTGGAGTGAGAAATCGTAATAGCTCAGCCTACGCAGAGGTTAGATTCCAGGAGAGCCATTATCTCAGCTCTGATGTCTGGGTGTCAGAGCTCCTATGCCTGTTTTATTGGTTAAGTACACGGCTTTATTGCTGTTTATAAAAGTATGCCTGCATTCTGAGCAGCAAGGGAGCACATTAGCAGGGAAGCACTGAACTTGCACCAGCTGCTGTGGGAGAGCATCCAGACCCCAATCCAGCCTCAGTGAGAAGACTGATAAGTGCGTGAGGGAGGCTGCCTCAAATCTCAGATCCCTGACTGATGTGTAAAAGCAACTAAAAGCACATTTCCTTCTTGATGAAAACATTCTTAACACGAGAGTCAGATGAAAAGGCGGAAAAGCCATCCCTTCTCTGTGCCACATTTGGGATGTTTCCTCTATCTCACTTCCAGGTTTGTGAATATTTCTGCACACAGTCACTTTCTACATAAATATCACCACTCATTAGTGATACCCTTTCTGGTACACTCCCAGGGAGCCCTACAGGAGCTGGCTATCGCTCCAGGGTCTTAGGCAGAGTCCAGCAGCATCTCCAGGTACCTGGGTGACAGGGGACCCCTTCCCAGCAGTCCAAACCTCGGGCCTTAAACCTCATTCATCCTAAGTCCTCAACTCTTTTTAGAGCACATAAAGGGGTAATGCCTGTGCCAGTCCACACTTGCCCTTATACCCTCTCAGAGCAGCATTCCTCCCAGGGGTGCAATTTCCCCACCTTGAAAAGGTATGGCATGGCACTGACTGCATATGTGGTGCACCTTGGGAGCTGATGAGGAAAGCATTGTTATTATTTTTTCTCTCTGACTAATTAAAGCAAAACAAAATATTTGGGCTCAAGCTGCTCTGCTGAACAATCTGTCCTAGTTCTTCCAAAGGAATAGCATCCCTAGGGTAGTCACTGTACATTAAGAACTTCTGAAAAAGAAGACCAATATCCCGCCTGTTGAACATTGCAGAGTCCATGTGTTGTAGAAAGTCTGAAGGTGATGAACCACAGTGACTGCCTGTGCTGGTGGGTTGGGCAGAGGAAGTGAATAATGATTATAAAGAGTTAAGATTTTAGCTAAGGGTTAGAAGCAATTTATATTGATCAAGATGTAAGTTAGGTAGGCAAATGGTAGGTTAATGATTATTAGGTGCTTAAACTAATTGTTATATTGTTCGCCGTTATGAGTTTGCTGTTAGAAAGAAGTGGAGTAAGTGAACCGTTATGAGAAGAGACTGAAACCAGTAAGAGCAATGGCAGCACCTGGACTGTATATCAATTAATCATGAAGCAGGAGGCCTTGGATCGTGCCAGAGGGTCACAGAGACCTGACGAAGACTCTCCTGACTTCATCCTTTGAGACCACTGACCCATTTCGAGACCACTGACCCATTTTGAGACCACCGACCCAATTCAAAAGATTTGCGTACGCGTGAAGGACTAATAACCTTATTTTAATATTGAATGGAGAAGGGAGGTGCTGAGCTTATACATATATGTTGTATGTAAGATCTTGGGAAATAAATAGACGGCAAAGAACCTTGTTCAGTGCAGTCACGCCTTTCGGCGATGACTCCCATGCCACCCACTGGTGAATAAACATACCACTTTCTAACTTTAATTAGTTAGATGGTCTTTGTCCATGATCATATCAGTTTTTAACGATTCAGAAGGATGTGACATTCCACTGCCCCCACAGCCAGCTCTGCTCCCAGCCCTGTCACCCCATGGGCAGGTGGAAGCCCCGGGTCACCTGTGGTGGCTGTGCTGATGCTGCCCTGGGAGTCCCAGAGCAGTTGGGCTCTCACAGCCTGGCTGCTGGGAGGATGGCACCATCTGCTGCAGAACACCCAGTGCCAGGTCAGTCTGGCCCACAGCAAAGGGCACTGGAAGGGAATCAGCTGCCTTTGGGGAGATGTATGTTGACAGGACATCTGTGCCCTCCCAGCAGCAGGAGACATCCAGCTGTCACCCATGAAAGTCCACAGACACCTGGACTTCACCTGAAATAAGCTCAATATCTCTCCTAGGTGCAGTCAGCAAAGGCAATGAGAGGCAAGTAGATTAAAAAATCCTCAAACCCTAACCATGAGATGCCAGAGAGGCCGTGTGTCTCAGTTTAACACACAGGTGTCTGCCAAGGAAGGCAGGAACCTCCACTGGATTGGAAAAAAATACGACCCCGATCCTTGCAAATTATTATAACTTTGAAATTAGTGGGCCTTCAGGCAAAGATATGGGGAAAGGAACAACAGTTCTTTGCTAGTATGTNGGGTAGTGAAAAACCCAGAGCAGTGGCAGAGGAATGGCGGGGCTGGGCAGAGGCAGCCCGGCTCCCGAACACGGCCGGGAGAGGCTCCCTTGGAGGGGCTCAGGGCTCGGGGTCCCGGGTTTTTCCTGATACATCCGAATAGATGGTGAGGGTCCCTTCCAGGGAGATCAGGTGTTGATAAGGTCCCAGTTCAATGGCCGCTCCCATGAGCAGAGTTCACTGACGGTAGAAGACAACAGCAGGAGACAGAACCCCACAGTGATTCTGTCCCACACAGCGACCGCAGCCTATCTCCCTTCCAATGTCGAGAGCAAGAAAGAGTGAGGAGCTGCGTCTTCCCCCAGCCCAAATCTCGGTATCTCTGCCCTTCCCGAGAGAATGTCCCTCAGCTATGATAGTAAAGCTAGCTACACTTCTCCCCGTCTCTTTGGCTATATCTTTTTTTCTCAAGTACCGGTCATTACTGTCTTAGCAACAAATGGGAGAAAATTCCCTGGGAGAAACAAACAAAAGGAAAATTCCTAACCCCCCACACCGTGGGAGTTGGTATGTGGGATACTGCAGCTTTTGCCCGTTTTTGCAGGGTTTCACTGTGCAGTCCTCGGCAGCCCCACAGCATCCCACTGGGTCTGCATGTGCCCACACCACAGCGGTGGGTGCCCAGCAGTCCCTAGCTCACAGCCTCCCCCGTGCCACCTGCACAAGGGCTCTGAGGAGAAGAAAAAAAGAAACTAGTGGGAAACGTACAATAGCTGTATTTTTGTGTTGCATTAATGCTTGTTTGTCAAGTAAAATTGCCTTCTCCTGGGGCTTAGAGTCCTGAAATATTGGGATATTTAACTTCCTTTCATGGTTTTCTTCTAGTTCTTAACACAACTTGGGGCCATTATGGAGATTGTTCCATTCCCCCTGCAGCACCATTGCTTTAATGATGTCTTTACAGCCCTAGTGGATGTCCTTGGTACAGATTATAGCCCTGCTGGTGGAAATTTGTTGCAGGACAATGTTTAGACTGATAAAATTGCTTGTGGGGGATGAGAAGTTCAGTGTAAGGGGGTGCAATTCATAGAGGTCTGCATGAGCTGTGTTTGCATTCACACATTCTGCATACTGAAAAAAAATGAACCATTAGGAATAATTGTAATTCACTGGGCTATTTTGGTTTCCATTTCATTTAGAAAAAGTCACAGGACCATATGTCATCTGTGAGATGTGTATTACAGAGCAGCATGAAAATCCCTCTGTGTTCTGGTGCAGCTTCAGATAACTCTGCTCATGCTGCAGAACCTACATAAGCTGTGAATGAACCCAGCTCTTCCCTCTGAAACCCTGTTCCAGACTGACCTCCTCCCTATGGTGAGCCCATCCCCACACCCAGCAAACAGCAGTCCCTGCCCAACTAGCTCAAGGTTTGGGTCCTTCACTAAGGAACACTGCTGCAGAGGAAGAGTCAGGTGTGAGATTTAGGTTTCTATGTAGAAACCTCTTGCATGCACAGAGAAGGTGCAGAGCCAGCTCGAGTAATGCAGTGCTGGACGTTGTGTCTGGATCCTTTACAGAGCAGAGAAGTTAAATGCTCAGGTCCTTTCAGAGCCCTTCAGGAGCTGCTTGTTATATGAATGTCACAGAGGTTTTGCAATTCATCACACAGCACTAATGATCACCAAGCTACTTAACCGTGGAGAATTGCTTTAATGTTATCTCAATGCATTAATGAATGATTCATTAATTAATTCAAATTATTGAACACTGGCCTTGCTTTCCTGCTAGGCTAGAAGGACTTCATGCCAAATCCAAAGCAGGATAGTGGTGTTTAAGCCAGCTCTGAAATAATAGTGGTCATGAGGATCCCAGTGCCAGTGGTGGCAGCAGCTACCACTTGCTGCAATGATGCTGAGCAAGGGAGAAGGCAGGAGGCTGCTCCAAGCTGGAAAAGATCTTTGTGGTAAGAGGGAGCAGGTCCCTTTACAGTGATCCAAACCATCACTGCATCTCACCCAGGGGAGACCTTTGGCCTTGAAGCTGTTTTGAACTGATCCTTGGCAGTCCCAGAAATAAAAGCAGATTTGCAGGTATATCTGGCTATGCTGCTCATGCAGGTGCTGATGCTTTGGGCACAGACAGAGGAGAACCAGTTTCTGATGCATAGCCATTGTGCTTTTTAATTTTCCAGGGCAAATCTGGGAAAATTTGACATCCTTTCTTTCTTCAAAGAGTACTAGATTATTGATCCTATGCTAAAACCAACAAAAGCAATCCATTTGGATTGTTCATGAAGGGGCTACTAATGTAGTAAATTACTTGATTCAGGAATAAATTCACTATAGTGTCAATCACTTAACTGGCCAGTAAGAATGATACTCACCAGATAATGATTAGAAACTCCAGGTGTTTTAACATAGCAGCCATACAACTGCAAACAACAGCTGAGGAGTGACTGGTAACACACAAGGAAGAGTTGGGTTGAAAGTTTCTGTGTTGAAAACAATGTTCACTCCCTGGAAGCTGAAGCTGCCTGCATTTAGACTTAAAACAAGTAGCAATTTCTCAGCTTGGTGGGAGATTAAATACTGGAAAAACAGGGCAGTCTTTAAAATTAGGTCTTCCTGAATTGAGAGAAAAAATGGGAAAAATCCTTCTCAAGTGCAGGAACATACCAGTCTGGAGAAGACCTGCACACAGCAGATGGAAATAAATCAAGTGTCACTAGACACATGATTTATTTTTGAGCCTGAGAAGGTGAAAGCAAGAGGTAAAATGAATAAAGAAGGAACTGAGATCTCCTGAGCTCAGACTTTTTTCCTCTGGTACACTGGGATGCTCATGATGCAGAGCCTCCCATAAAAGCTTGATATCACCACATTGGAGGAAGAAAGCTCAGTGCACCCAGCTCTGCCCTGCAGCAGCCTGGGGACTCCCTGGGGAAAGTCTCTGGAAATCACTGAAACTTCAAAAAGTGTTGGATGATAATCTTAATCCACAGCCAGGAGGAACTGCAGCACTGGTTTTAATGGAAGCAGAATTAGATCAACTTCAGCTACTACAGAAAAGCTTTCCCAATAATTGTTACTGCAATGCAGATCTCTGTGGCACCAACCACCAGCACATTGTCAACCATTGCCATACAAGAGTTCATTAAAACAGAAAAAAGTCCTGCAAGGGAAGAAGAATCCATTCCCCCCAGTACAGAGCCATAAATGAGGAGGTGAGAGTTGAAAGGACTCACCCTTGATCTTTCTGAACCCCACAGCAAACCAGCACGTTCTCAGCTCTATCCCCTGCCTCAGAAAGGAGCCAGGCCCTCAGGGCCAGGCTGGCAAAACACAAGGCACCTTATTAAAAACAGAAGAATAGCTCCTAGCCAATAACACCTCACATCCCCTTTTGAAATGCCTGGAGGATCAGGTGTGACACTGAAGCAATTCAGATGGGAGGGGAAATAAATAAACCCACAGCTCTAAGGTGCTGAGGATCAGCCAATTATACATGCAATAGTCTGTGTTAATTAGAGGCTTTTCAAGAGGAGAGTCAAAGGACTTTGCAGACACAGATGGAAACAGATTTTAACAAGCACTGGTAAGTCCCAGTGTTGGAGAGGCATGTCCAGTTCATACAGGGGAGACTCCAGCTGAGGCTATGCTACACCAGCAGCCACCAACCAAGTGCAAGCCAGAGATCAGTCCGATTGATTTTTTGGGAAAGTATTATGATATTAAAATGAATAATCATGTAGGGGCTGGTAAAGGATCTTTCCCTATATAATAGTCATAGCTCTTTATAAGAGCCCAAAAGGACCTGGGTCATCTGGTCACTCAGATGCTTTACCAGAGGCTCAGTGAGGAAGAATTGATTTTTTCTCAATGACTATGTGTCATGCGGCAGCTTTATACACTGTAGGCAGAGATACAGCTGTTTAAGGGGATCAGATAATAGCTCACAACTGAAGCAGGTTTTTTTCCTAGGCAGAGGGGAGTGCAGAGACTGAAACAAGTCACAATTAATTTTCTTGTTCTTTAGATATTGCTATGGTCATCTCCCTTCCTGCTTAAGTCAGGGAAGCTCAGAACATTAGTGTGGATTTGTTTACAAGCATCAAAATGGTTCCTTTAATTGTTACACGCACCTTCTGAAAACGGGCACATGGAAGTAATTTAAGAATTAAAAAAAAAAAATCTAAGAGACTGAGCAGGCTCTTTTAGTTTATCCCCAAATGAGCACTAACTTTGAGACAATTCTTGCAATTTATTGCACTAACCAAGGAAACCAGGTCATATAAAATGAAAGAGCCCATATTACCTGTGAAGCAAAAGTGCCTCCTCAGCAGAGAGGCACTTTTGTTCACTCTCTACTTGTCCTAGACCATTATTTCACTTCCCTGAGATGTGCTTTGTGAGGAATACTACAGGGACCAGACATCACTTTTGGTACTGTACTGCATGGGGCTGTGAGTCGGAAATAAGGACTGCAAGCCTGGAGATGTCACAGAGGTAACATCCCCCTCACCCTAAACAGGTGTGCAGCATGGAGAGAGGTGCTCCTAAGAAGCACCAGAGGGAAAAAACTGCCCAAAGACCTCAGGTACAGAAGATGGAGTCTCAGAGCCCAACAACTACTGACCACCTGGCAATGCCCCATCCCAACTTCACCAGCAGCTTATTTGTGCAGTGACACTTCAGCAATAAATGGACATGTTTTTTGACACAATAAACCTCAGAGACCTGAGCAGGAGCTTCCAGACTCCCCTGGAGCACAAGTGCGACTGCTCCAAGTAATAATTCTTGGGAAGGCCAAGAGCCAGTGTGATGCTCAGGACATTGCACCAAGGCTGAGCATGGCTACAGCATCTCCTGTAGCAGCTGGGGTAACACTGGTTGGGTTTTGCCATGCTGTGTCCCTTGGGATTCCATGCAGCACATCCAGCTCCACCAGCCAGCATTACAGGTGACACTTGGGGGATCAGAGCATCAGCACCCACGGGCGTGAACTGGGGCTTGTCTTGAAGTCAAATCACTTTGTGAAAATGTAGTTTTCAGTATTTCATTAGGATTTCTCCCATCTGTTAAGCATCATCCCAGAGAGTTTGGTGACACTCTAAATGAAGCTGTGAAGAGATGCGTTTGTTTTAGATGTAATTGGACAGCTGTTTTATTATGAGTTAATGAACTATGGTGATTAAAAAGAACTCCATTTTAGCAAACCATGTATTAACAATTATTCTGTACTAAAATCGCAGCTAAGCAAGTGCTAGACAACTTTCATGACAATGGCTGGAAGCAGAAGATGAAAGGGAAAAACCAGTGAGGTGCTACAGGACAAGAGATGTCTCCAGGCCAGGCTCCCTGCATCAGGCATGGATTCCCTGGGCTGCCCCACAGGAACCACACCACCATCTCCTCTGGCCCAAAGCCCCTTTTGGCCCAAATCAATCATCAGGGGCTGCTCACACTCTTCTATCTTCCCAGACCCTCTTCATGCTCATGTCCCTCCCCCTCTCCTGGCCACAGCATCCCACGAGGTGCTGGTGGAAGGGAGAGGGGTTAATGATGGCAGCAGGCTCAGACAGAGAGATAATTGATGTCTTTGTCGTTGCAAAACATATTTCAGACTGCTTTTCCCCCTGCTCTGGGTCACTTTGGCCAAGGCTGTTTGCCCTGGAGGCATCGCACAGAATGTGAAGCTCCCTGATATAGGGCCATGTCCTTTCTGACTGTGAAGAGACCTGAGCACCAGCAGCACCATTAAAAGCTGATCCTGAGCTGGGGAGTCCTGCATTTTTACTTTCCACACTTTCCAGTTTAAAAGAGATTTTTGTGAGCTGGGCCTGGTGCCAAAGACCAGAAGCCGCAGAAAGCAGTTGGAGTTTCCATAGGGGCTTCCCAGTTTGCATGGAACAGTTTTTAAGCAGGGAAAACTTTGCTCTGAGAGTTTCAGTGAAAAAGCTCTTAAGAGTTAAATGAAGATAGGTCCCTATGCCACATGTGCAAATCACTTATCTCCTTCTGTTGAAATAAATCTGTTCCAAGTCATTGTGACTTCCCGACAGCTGCCTCCTGATTTTTCTTTGCTTCAGCCCTCCACTCGGCCTTCTTTTCTGTGTTCACCCTCAGCAGCGTCTGATCCTTCTTCACAGCCTGGAAATGATTTGGTGGAAATCATTGCATGTGCACAGTTGCCACCACTAAATTTCCCCACGTTTGCACCACTTCCTTTGACACCTCACTGTGCTTTTCGATATTTTGCAGTGATAGAAATTAATCTGTTTCCTTGTTATACCACATTTTCAGCATTTGCAGCTCTGATTAGTAGGAGACTTACACTGTGAATTGTTTACAGGTGAACTGGGACTTGCAAGTCAAACTGGAGACCCAGCAGTGGGGTGGGTGGGATAGGGAGAAGAGTCACAGCCCTTGGTGACCATAGTGGCATCCAGGCCAGGCAGGACCACAGGAGCTTCATGGCTGACAGATGCCAGGCAGAGTCAGGTTCCATTGACATTGTCAGAGCTATTCCATTACCTTTGGCCCAGGCTCTTGTGCAGAGCATTGCACTGCACAGGTTTATGGCAGCATGGGTCAGAAGCAACACGTTAATCAGCAAGTTGTCCTTTCCAAAGTCAGTGTCTCCTTGGAGAAGGGGTGATACAGATCCTGTGCATACATTGCCTATGTGTATGTATTCTCAAACCTATCTGTCACCCAGGTGCTTATTTCCAAAGAACATACTTAGACCATACATTAGGTGAATCAGTTCCCGTAGAAACAATACTCACTTCTTTGCCTGTGATGATCATGGTCACACAGCCCAGCACAGTCAGTGCTATCATGATGTAGCAAACCTTTATCCTGACAATGTTCCTTGCAGTGTTGAGGACGTCAGACCTGTGGAGGACAGAGCAGAGTTTCCATTCTGCAGCAGCATGTGTGAAATGGGATCATGGGGAGATGGGTAATGAATGCTCAAGTCTTGCAGCAATTTCCTGTCAATGTACAATGGGGTTCAGCCTTCTCTTTCTGCAGCTGCTTAAAGGAGGACTGAAAAAATTAGCCTGTGGGGAAAAGATTAATGTGGGGTATTGCTACTCCCAAAAGTCATAAGTAATAACAGGATTAAAAGCTCCTGCTCTCCTGTATTCTTTTACTGTGTGTGAGAGTGAATGCCTGTAAAATTACAGGGACAGGAAAGCCTTTCCATTATAATAATGAAGGGCCAACCTTTGGGTGCTGCAGAGCAGCCCATGGGGTGCTGTGCAGCACCAGGAGACACTGGGGCCATGTCACCAGAGCCAGGCAATGCCATCCTCAGGGAATTAAAAGCTCACCACAGCACAGCCTCTGCCAGGCAGTCGGCACCAGCCCCACGAGCATCTGCCTACGGTGGGAGGCCGACTGGGTCAGACTCCTGCACCATCCAGGAGTATTCTTCCCAAGCAGCTGAACAGCCCCATCCATCACTGGAAAATCTCCGCCACCTTCCATGAGTAACTCCTGGTATATAACCAACAATTCATGTTTGCAAGAAACTGCAGCATGGCAGTGAGCCATCCATGAAATTATATCCAGCCATGAATTTCCTCACACCTGCAAGGGAAAGGACAGCTGGAGGAGAACCCAGGATGTCACAAGTCAGAAGCATTAGGAGTCCAAAACTGAGTGACAATCCTTTAGCAAAATATCTCTACAAGGAAGTGAAATCATAGTCCATACAGGAGGAATTAATTGCACATGTCTGTCACCAAAGCTGTATGTAGCCCCAACTTCTTATTAAAATTTATGCAGCATTATTAATCACTCATCAATAAAACCTAGAAAGGCATGTAAAAACCCAGAGTGAATGATATCTTATCATGGTGGCTTCTAAGTTTCAAAGCCACTTGTCTAGCAAAAGACACTTCAGCTTAGTCTGAAATTTATGATGACTAAAATAAGCAAATCCAGTTTACAGGGAATGACAAAAAGTTACGAGAGTTAGAATTATTTACGGTTATATTTGGATGCCACCATATGCACCTGGGTGATGCAGACTGGGGTCTCAACCTGCGTGTTCACAGCCAAAAGAATCATTCTGACAGGTCCACTTACGATATGTGCCTGGGAATATCCTCCTCCTTTTTAAAGCGTCCTGACCATACTAGCACCTTTTTATCAAAATTTGTGGGCCTTCTCTCATTCCTGAAAGCTTCTTTACCTGTAAGAGATTTTGTAAAAAGCAATGAGCTAAGCTCCAAGAAGGGAAAAGAGCTGTTGGTACAGAGGGAAAAGGATTGAAAGCTTAAAATTACACTTTTCTATTCTGTGGAAGCTAAATGTACTTTTTAATGTCAAAAAGACTCAGCAGCTGGTGTGACATGCTTTGTTACATTTGCGGCTTATTTAATTTTACTTTCTTCCGTTTAATTTTGGTAGGTTTTAAACTAAAAATTTCTTCTAAACTTTCTGATTAAAGGGGCAAATGATGTGGGGCTGAAGTCCCCAAGCCCACAGCAACATCTCACCCTGTGAGCATCTTGCTTTTAAATGGCCCAACTAGTGGGTTAAGCAAACTGCCAGCAGCACAAGTAGCTAAATTCTCAACAGCTTCTCTGAAATCACTGATGGAGAGATGATGTCTGCTAAAATGCAGCCTGGTGAGAGACTGGCAGTCATTCTCATGCAAGCTGGGTACCACATTACTGCACTCTAATGATGATACATTACACCTCATCAGGCTACCACAGTGATGCCATTTGCATGCTGTCACCCCACAGCACAGTGAGAAAAGGACTCTGGCTCCTCTTGATGGAAACAAGCCCCATAACAGGCAACAACAAGGACAGTGGCAGGGAGACTCTGAAAAACATGGTAAGCAATGGCTAGCTCAAACCCTGGCTTTTGCAGTGCACACCTGTACAAGTGGTGTTTGCAAGGTAGTTAAGACTGCTCACCCAGTACTTTCATCCAGGTAGGTGCACCCAAGAAGCCACATTACAGTGCCCTGTGCTTGCAAATGTGGGACTTGGGTTGAGAAATGTTCAATTGTGACCAGGATGGGCAGGGGGAAATGGACATGAAGATGTCCCCAGTCTCAGCATCCTGCACTCCCTGCCTGTTGCTTGATTGCTGGTACTTAGCTGAAAGGGAATAACTGCTGGTACAGAACAGGGCATGGGGAGCATCTCTTCCTGCCTTTGTTGAGATGGTGAAATTAGAGTAAGTGCCTTGGCCCCAGACCTGCTCATATATGCCAGGACTTGTAAGTGGCTGAAAAATCTCAGTTGTAAATCTTGGTCCAAGTAAATTTAGTCTCCTGCTTCTGCTATTTCTCTCACAAAATGCAGTGAGACTAGGAGAGCTACATCAGCAAGTACTAGAATCAAATCTGCAGCAAGCAGTGCACTTGCTAAAAGCACATGCTCCAATCCCAAGGAAGACAAGGGCAAAGCCCCATGCTAGAAACTCCCAGCCATCCCACAGGAGCACAGGCAGGCCCCTGCAGCCCAACTTTCCTAGGGCAAAGGGTCTGCAAAGGTACAGCCAAGAAAGCAGTGGTGCCGGTTAAGAAGCAAAACTGTGTCCATACCAGGAAGCTTGTCCATCTGGGAGCAGCCCATGCCTGCTCCCTGCCTCATAATCAAGGGCACTGCCTGGCACAAGCACAAGCAGCCGTGGCTGTAACCTGGCAAGGAGCAGAGCAGGAAGCAGAGGGGAGTAAGTCCTCCACTTGCACCAGCCCTGCACATGCAGGGACACACACTGGTCCTCCTCTGGAGACCTGGCAGCTGGGTAAGAGGGGGAACATTTATTTGTTTTAATTGACATATTCCCTGACATGAAGTTGGTATTTGCTGCCATAGGAGAACAGCTATGCAACAGAAAAGAACTTTATGCCTGTGCACTGTGCTGGACAGAGCTCTGGTGTGCTCCCTGTCCCAGGAGCCTTTGTAGCCCCAGGAGACAAAGCACCGCAGTAACTCAGCCACGGCTGAGAATGAGGGTCATTTTCTCACCCTTTCCTGCAAATACCCTTTCCCTCCATGCTGCAGCACAAAACAGTGGCCAAAGGCTTTCTACCCACCTGGATCAGCCATCTGCAAAGCCATGTCCTTGGCGTTCTTTGCTTTGCTGCCCGCAGCTCTGGCAGGGCACAGGACCAGCCGAGCTACCTGCTGCCACAGCCCAGGGCTGTGCCCCAGCAGCCTCCCCAGCATCCTGCCCTGGACCACCACAGCCTGGGCAGGAGCCCAGGAGGCTGCTTCTAGGACTTATTAAAGTAAAAATAGCCCTTCTAGTAAGAAGGGAGTAGCATGCACTTCCACCCTAACTAACAGGTTTTGCTTACATCCTGATGAGGAGTTAAATTTATCACCTGTGCTTACCAAAATGACACTCCTTGGGAGCTGGGCGGGCAGAAATCACTGCTGTGGCAGCTCATGCCCAGCCCAGACTCTGCCCCAGGCTCCCCATCCCAAGGAGCTGCTCAGAGAACAGTGGTTATTTACATTATTTTCTCAGTCCTTAATATGGAAGAACTAAAATAAGACAGTGTGCTGTATTTCCCCAAAGACAGGCTTAGTGAGTACTAATTATCACAGCTGGTTAAGCTGTTAGAGTTCTTAATTGTTCTCAGCTACAAAATAATCTTGCAAATCAGTTGCTTTAAACAGATTTTCTGAAAAGGAGCAGTGTTTACCCCATCTCAGAATAAATGTGGTTTGGTGGCAGGAAAATAAGGTTGATGTCTGTACCTATAAATGCAGTATGGGGAGTCCATTTCACATCCAGACTATAAACTTTCCTGGAAAAGAAATATACTTCATATATGCTTCAGGTTTAAAACAGTAAACTAAGAAATTATCACAAAAACCTCAGCTGATGTAGTATTTGTCAGCCAGTAAAATTGCCATTGAAATGTTGTGGTACCTATAAAGTATTTGCCGTCCACAAAGTCTGGATAGTGCTGAATGTTTTCCACAACACCAGCTGTTCTAGCCAGAGAAAGAACCACAACCAATGCTATTTTATCACTTAGACATTTCTCCTGCATTCTGCATAAAATTCTTCCTGATGGGTCAGGAAATGGAAGTGCAAAATACTTGTCTCATTTGGAGCTGTGGGGTATTTACTCTCCTTAGGCATACAAGGCCCTAAAGCTGATTTACAGGTAGGGAAAAAAGTTCCACTCAAAAGGGAGGAAGCAGCTGCTGAAAGGAAAATTTTCAGAACTATTTAATAATACTATCAAATGCAATATTGCAGGTAATCAAAATGTATCTAAGAGCAACGGGAGGGACTGCAAGGGAAGACTACTGCAGGTGTTAGCAGGGATATTCTTAAGGGGCTGGAAGAATGAAAGATGTGAAACAGATGCAGCTCTGGCTCTTCAACTTCTGCCTCACAGAAAAAACATTGTCATTTATAGAGACATTTTATATTTTTTGGGAACGTGGAGTTAATGACACTGAGGAAAGAAGAAAATCACTGCAGTGACAAACATGGTTTTTCCTCTTTCATGAAAGCACCACGATGTATCCGGACATAGCACAATGTGTTCATCTTAATTCACTTGTAATTTGGTAAAGCAAATTAGATCCATTTCCAGATTAGGAACCCATACAGAAAATAAATAGTGTTTTGAGCTTCCAGCTGCAAACAAGACCTGCAAACAAGCAGAAATCAGTGAATGTGATTATGTTGAAAAAAGCAGAAGGGAAAGCTGGTAAAGTCAGAGAGGATATTTGTGTCCTGCTCAGGATTTCCCTTTGAGAAAAAGGGTATGAGGAAAGATGCATTTATAGCCTGAATTTTATGGCCAGCATGCCTGAGCATTCCCACAAGCTCCCTTCTCACCTTGTAGAAGAGCTGCTAAGTGAAAAAAAGGCATTGTACATCTGGACATCCCTTGGTCCCCAAGCCAGGGGGCAGGAGGGGCTGTGGGCAGTGGATGGGATGTGCTCTTTTCGTGCTTGTTGTCACACTGGGACCTGCCTGACCCCACAGGGGCTCCAGCTGTGCAGAACATTAGAGCATCTTCACTTTAACAGGCACTCTTCCAAATACTCATTGAAGAAGAAGACTGTTCTTTATGTCATGTCTGATTATGGATTTGAAGAGGAAAAGAAGAATATTTTAATCTTATGTATTAATTTCTCAAAAGGGGAGAAAATTGTGGGGGTTGCAGCCCTCTGGTGCTTATGCACCTAGGGGTTGCCATTGTTTCCTCTAGCAGACACACCAGCTAACAGCTGTATTAATCATGTCTGCTGTGAGCAAAAAGGCACTTCAGGATTTATTATGCCAGGATTTGGAAGTGCAAAGACACAGGGGTCCTCACAAAACCACAAAGGCATTTACTTGTTCCTGAATTTTACTTGTTTGTCTGGCACCACGAATGCTTAATGACGGGCTGAGTTTTACTGCAGTGCATGAAAGCTATGGACACCTCTGTGTTAGGAATTCCAGCTTTCCCTTCAACGCTATGGATCTCTCTCTGGCCCAGAGCAGCTTGGATCCTTTTCTGAACAGCAGAGAGATGTAGAATGCTCTTGGACCAAGGTAGACTTGTGACCAGCCTGATGACCTGCTTAGAGATGTTTTTGCCTATCTCAGTGCATGCACATCCCCTCTGCCCAGGTTACAGCACATCCACAGGAGGCTCACCCAGTCACTCCCCACACCAAACCATCATTTGAAACCCATCAGTGACTCATTACCAAGGTGCAGCCAGTATTTCGTAACCAAGAAGATCATGGGTAGGGAGTTTATTGAATAGGAGTAACAACTTGTTCAGAGATGCAGAATAAGCAAAACTGAGTCTAAAGCACCATCTCCTCTGCCTTCCACATCCTTCTGCCAGGAGGAGAGCAGTACCCCAACTCCTGAGCAAGCCCTGGACAACACAGAAAACACTGACTAGGTCTACAGACATTGCCCAGGCTTCCTCTGACCTCTGAGGGGAGGGCACAGATCTGAAGTTTTTTGAGTCACAAAGGACCAGACTAGTTCAGACAGAGCAGAGGATGGTCTGGCAGCTGTGGTGGTGCAGACTTATGACATTTCTGGTTTCTGTGTGAGAGTGATATGTAGCTGCAACACTTGTTGCGCACTAGTGCCAACACTGAAGATTTAAACTAAACAGAAAATCTTACAGGACTCCATCCTGGTTCTGCATCCTTTTCACACCCCTTCTGCCACCTCAAACTCTGCTAATTCAGCTGCCTCCACAGCAAGGACTAGCAAGCCAGTACCTAAACATACTCAAAAACCTTTGCAGAACTGGAACTGAGAGACCACAGTATAAACTCAACTGGTGTTTGTAAAACTCCATTGCTCTGGCTGACTTCATGCTGTCATTCCCAGTGCCTTAATTCTGGTTATTGTTAGAATTATTGCACCAATGAGAAACTCGGACTTGGGTTCTCTTCACTTGCCCTTCTTCTGTTGCTTTCAACAGCCATAGGAATGAAAGTGTTAATTCCTACAAGAACACCAGGTTCCCACACATCTCTTTACACCTCCTTGGTAATTTTCATAATAGCACATAACTAATCTTTTTACTCATACACAGAAAAGAATTCATATGAGTATTTAAAAAAAAAAAAGTGTTACTCTGCAAAGCTGTTTTCAGTGTCCTCAAAAACAAGTGGCTTACCATCAGACTGGTTTGCATGCCATAAAAACTTCTTACATGAGAGCTGTGATGGGGAACAGAAGATAATCTTATCTTAAAATTCTTTGCCTTCCCCCATCTAATTAAATATGCAGCAGAGCTCTGTCTTGGTTCCTAGACAAGATAAAAAGCAATCTTGGATGGGCTTGTGGCTTATGAAAGTCTAAGTGAGTCAGGAAATATTTTTCCGTGCAACTGGATGTTCTCCAGCAGCACAATTTAACACAGCAAGAGCAACGAATTGCTTTGAAATGTCTCATTCACCTGCAGACTCCCAGCCCAAGAGCTGTCCCTCCTCTTCAAGGTCCCCAGGGAGCAGCACTCTCAGGGCTTCAGTTCTCTCCAGATGAGTCACCTCCTCCCTATATCAGGGATTAGTCTACCCTAATGCAAATCCCAAGAACTAAAAGCTCCATGATGTTCCTCACCATGGCCAGATCGAATCAAAGGAATAGTTGCAGAATCTTAACAGCAAAACCAAAATTTGAGGATTTGTAAAGAGTTCTTTACACAAGCACCAGCATGAGGCTTTAATCAATTCAGACACTTGGAGTCATATTTTTTATAATCTTGAGTATTGTCAATGAAACAAAGCAATGAAGGAGTCCCTACTCTTTCTGTCTCTTAAACTTCAGCTTTGCTTAAAAAAAAAATTACTCTTTCCAGTTACTGAGAGATCTTGCATTTTCTGCCAATATTGTCCCTATTCCTCCTCAAATTTTATAGTACCACTATCATTTGAAAAATCTTGCCTGGAAACCATAAATAAGATACTAAACCATAGTATTTAAATAAACAAACAAACAAAACCAAGCCCAAACTTAACTGTCTCTGGTAAATCTTGCCTAATTCACACCATATGAGCCTTTTGACATCAGTCTCTTAAGAGGGAAAGGTAAGACAAGAGGACCCATAAGTCACACTTGCTGTGTTTCCTTCCATCAGTTCTGTGTTTTTAGAGAAGATGCAATAGAATATTTGTTGAACACAGGAATGCAGTCAAGAATTGTTTTAACAGGAGCCAAATTCAGTGGAGCTTGTGAGCTGCAGCTGGAGTCACTAATCTCTGCAAGCAAACACTGTAAAGGAACCTGGAATAGGTCTGAAGTGTCTTGGGTACAAAGTGCAGGGTTTATAACAACTCACATCAGAAAGACAAAGCTCATGGCAGCAAAACAAAAGTTAGTCATTGCTCTGGCAAAGCCCGAGTTTGACTTTTCCCAGGATCTGGGATGATTATACAAAGGTGCTGGTCCAGCACAGGGCAATTTGGCATGTGCAGTGTCTGCCTATGCATGGGCTGAAAGGTGGGGTAGCCCCAAGTGCAGCTTCCTCATGGGGGAGCAGCCAAATGTGAGCAGCAAAGATCACAGGACCCATAGAAAATCATCCAGAATGTTTGGGGTGTTGTGATGCAATCACAGCTTTTATTACTAGGGAAAATAATGCACTAATGAGCTTTGCACCAGGTCACTGATTTCTGGAATGGTGCACAATTGGACTGTAGAGCAAAAATGTGTGAAACCCCAAAGAAAACAT
The DNA here is from genome assembly GCA_013397075.1 of Rhabdornis inornatus. Taxonomy (NCBI): domain Eukaryota; kingdom Metazoa; phylum Chordata; class Aves; order Passeriformes; family Rhabdornithidae; genus Rhabdornis; species Rhabdornis inornatus. Next base: position 1,249,854 of record VWZS01006390.1, read on the forward strand.
AACCATCAGAATCTTAACAGTTTACATTTTGACTCAAGAGTTTGGAGAACCATTTAATTTAAATGTTTTCCACGCCTGTTTCCCCAGCTGAGCCAGAGAAACACATTGACAAGGACAGACTTGCTGTTCCCTTGTCACTTAATGATTTTCTTTCCTAAGAAAAATGGTATTGTCTTCAAAAACAGATGCATTTACAAAAATTTCAGTCCGTTAGTCAATAGATTGGGGGAAAAAAATCCTCTAATTTAAAAGGATTGAACCGTTCTGTGTGGAAATTTCTTTCCCTTGCACTTGTTTTATTACAAAGATGACTTGAATTTTTTTCAGCTCCTGCAGAGAAGTCATATACCATCAGTCAGGCCAATAAACTGGCTGATATCACTAGGATCCCCTCCACTGTGGGATTAAATTTCCCTTTCAGTAACTGGCTGAAAGACATGTAATCAATGCAGGAGCACACGTATCTTAGGTAACACAGTGGGAGGTACTACCCTGGTCATAATTTGCACCAGTAATGAACAACACAGCAACCATAACAGAGCCAAGTGCCTCCTCAAATATATGAATTGTTTCTTGACAATCCTCCTAAAGAGGCCATAAAATACTTCCGGGTGAAACACAACCTACATGTAGGATGAGATTTGCTTCCAGCAACTTTAAGGTGTCCAAAGGGACCACAGAGAAACACATCTCCTAAGAGATGCATGGCCACCCAAGTGAGCGTGGAGAGCACAGGAGAGTGAAAATCTGTCACATAAGTCTCTGCATAGCAGGCTGGGTGCTTTGGTGGAGGAGTGTTGTCTTGTTGCCTTGTTAAACCACTGGCTGTGTCTGCCTGCACACTCAGGGGTGACTTCACTTGGGCTGGGAGCACTCCTCTGCTCCTTGCTTGTGCAGTGCCTGGCATGAGGGAGTCCCAGGCAGCTCTTGCTGCTTCCATGTAGTCTGGCAAAGCCATAATGAGGAGGAAAATGAGACACTCATCTTGAGGAGATGAATGATGACTGCAGGGGGGCCAGGAGCTGCTTAAAAATAAATTTCATCCTACATAAACAGGACTTCCCTTCCTCAACAGTAACTCAAAACTGTCCTGCATTTTTTGGACTATGCACATCATGGAAACACATACACAACCCATGGCAAAAAGCTGTCTTAATGAAGGAGGAATTTACTTAAGCGTAGAGTTTTTTGTAGATATATGAGATGTTTCCAGTGTGCTAACCACATTAGATGGGCACCTCTCCTTTGCTTAACCTTAAAAAAAAGTCTCTCACAGGTACAAATGCCATCCTTGGAGAACTGGGGGTTCCACAAAGACAATCTGGAGAAGAAAGTAGCTAAAGTGGGGGTAGTGTCACCAAGCTCACACAGAAGTCAGAGAGAAGACTGCCTAGGAAAACTGGAAGACCCCGTTATGTTGTATAAATGGGGCAAAGAGCACATGGTGCAAAGTTAAGTCTTCAGGTCTAAGGATGAGAATTTCTGACTGCATTTGGGATGACACCAAACTGCCAAATGGATGCTGCCATGGAAAATGCAGATGCAATTTTAAGATGTACAAGAAAAGTAATTCCAGTAGAGAGAAAGCAGTTTTAGCATTTTCAGATAAAACATCTGGAATAGCCTGCAGTACTCTGCTTGTTTAAGAGAGTTATTCAAGAAGAAAAGGAATAAAGGAAGAAATGAGAGGAACATGTCTTTTTCTTGGCTTACAGATTATAAATGGAGAGGCATCATGGCAGATGTCTCTCTGAGAAACTCAGTGCCAGAGAGGAAGAGCAGTCAGGCTGAATCACAACACTGATACCTGAACAAAGGGAATAAGCTGCTCCTGGTGGACGCCAAGGGCTGCCCCTTTTCAGATGGGCTCCTTGTACCTTCCAGCACTGAGGCAAGAGCTGCCCACACCTTCCCATTAGCTGATGAAGCACAGGCAGTAAAGCCAAGAGTCAGGCCACAAAGCTCTCCAGGCTTCTGCAGCGCTGGTTTAACTTTGGGCTACAACTGCGCAGTCATTAGTGTTTACAAAACAAGTTTGCAGAGAAGCAAAATTACACACCGAGGAAATAATAAGCAGCAATGTAATCAGATGTGAGAAGGAGATCATTTCATTACCTGAACCAGGCTTCATTATTCACCATTTCCCTGGCAAGAGCTGATAAATGCAGGCTAATGAATCTTCGCACTCGGACGAGCAGTGTGAGCTGCTGGCTCAGTGCTGCCATGTGCAGAACAGGACCAGGGGATCCAAGTGTCAGCTGAAAGCTTGAGAGGTAAAATATGAACTCATCCTTTGCAGCAGTGCAGTGAGAGGAGGGGGAAGTTTTAACTATGCCTGGCTTGGTCTTACAGAGTCACCTTGGCTGTGGGAATGCTGTGGCTATCATCTGGCTCAGAGGAACAAACTCTAAACATCCCAAGAACAATAAGAGGACGCTGTGTATGCTGGTGATATGTGCAAAGACCAGAGGCAGATCTCTGGGAAAAGCCTTTCAGGGCCAATAGTACCAGTCCTGACAGTTCCTTCCCCATCCCAACTGTTAAATATCATCCTCAGCCTGGTCATGATACAAGATAACTACAGAGGCAACAGCATCAACACACAAAAAGCAGGACCTTTGTCCACTGTGGCACTGTCATTTCTTTAACACAGTTCCCTGTTGCCTACTATAGCTATTCCTCCTTCTAAAAAGCAGGGAAACAGGAAATACACCATTCACTCTAGACAATTATTTTTAAAAAACACCCTACCCCCAAAAAAATCCCAAAACACAAACAAACAGAAAACAATGCTAAAGAAAATATCAGATAAGGGGAACGAACCTCCTTAACATAAACAAGTTCTCAGAGTTGTGAAGACAATCTCTGCTTTTCCAATACCTTCTGCATGTCTCACCAGCAACATGGATCCCAAATTTCATATGAAGAAGCAGAACATTTGGCAAGGCTTCTCTGGAAGGAGCTTAGATACTAACAGCCCACATAAGATGAAAACCTGTTCCGAGAGGAACACACATATTCTGACATTACAGGGAAATACTGCCCTCATCTGTCTTCCAGTGACAGGTTTTATTTTCCTGCCTAGTATGCCTAAGCCATTCCTCACTTGCAGGAAAAGGTGACTGTTGTTGCAACCAGCTCCAAAGTCTGTGCCCGAACTCAAGCTATTAAGCAATGCTGCTGTTGGTAACTGGAATCAATATGACCATGTTGCTGCAACAGAGTTTAAATGTAGAAATTGTAAAACTGTCTGCAGTTCACACAGTTATAGAAAGCACAGAGAATGAGGTTGGGGTTTTGCCTCTTTCATCCACACTGGCAAAAATCCATCATAAACACACACACGGAGGAGGCACGTTTTAAGCACCATCAATGGCCCTCAGGAAGGTGAAATGAAGGAGCAAATGAACATACATTCATTCATATTTCATAAAAGTATAAGCTTTGAAGTTGGAAAAATACATCTAGTAGACAAAGTATAGCACTAGCCAGTTCTGTAAGGGTTTGGGGTGCAGAAGGAGCCTCTATTAAACCTCTCTCTGTGAGACAATGCCACTGGTCAGCCCACATCCTCAGAATGTGCTGTGGCTGCTGGTAGCATTTCAGAGCTCCAGAGGAGCACGGCTTTTAAAGCACATGGAGGTTTTTCTCCACCAACCCCTATGCCTTTTAGTTCTTTTATTGAAGTTAGCCCTGCTGAAACTACAAGATAGGAGCTGGAAAGTCCAACTCTGCTAGTTCCCAGTTTACTGACATCTCTTCTTGCTTGTACCTTATCCCCCTTAACTCTATTCCTTTTATTTTGCAAATCCCAGATTTAATCAACGTTTCCATCCCAACGTGGAATGTGCAGTTTCACAACATCTTAATGGCTGGAGTATCATCCCAGATCATTCCAGCACAAGCAGACAGGTCTCATTTAATGACAACAAACTGACTCTTTGGCAGCTCGGGGCAGGGTCTACTATCAACCACAGAGTCTGGATTTCAGGGTTCCCTCAGCAGCATGGTCAGCTGTCACCTAGACAAAGCCTGGAGCTGGCCGCAGGCACGGCACAGCCACAAGCTTTGGTCTGGAAGGCAGAGGTGATGGAAACAAGGCTGAATGCTTCCCGCCCCATAGCTCCACACTAACATCCAGGCTCTTGTATCCCCACCTAAGGGAGACAGGCTGGCCAAAGCTTGTCAGAAACATTTTGATCTATACAGAAATGCTCACAGGAACATTTTTACGGGTTTTCTTGAAAAAATAACTCTGAAATTAATTTTGTTTCTAATTGCTACCTAGTTTCCTAGATGAAAATTTTCAAAACAGTCCTTCCAAACTGATTTTCATGGAAACATCAATCCCAAATTATCTTTTCCAAGATCACAGAAGAAGCAGTGCACTCAGGGCTGCCCAGCCTCAGACCCTCCAGCTGAACCAAGGATCCCTCCAGTGACTCACCCTCACAGTAGTTTTTCCCAGGTCACCATCTCCAGTCTGGTTAATGTCTCAGCAATCAGTCTCTCACCACAGCCTTCTTGCCTGACACCTTAATTTGATCTGTCATTTCACAGCCCCGTAGCTCTATCTGAACAGGTGGAATATGGCAGATTCCCCTCATTATTTTAGTCTTTGTCAAACAACCATTATTAATTCACTGTAATCTACACATTTCTAGATTTTCCCGTAAGCATTCTCCTTTCTCTGATCAACAGCTGCATTTTACATTACATTCCTTCCCACATTGCTGCCTGCCTTCCCAGTCTGTCCTGGGTATATGATGTGTGCTTGCTTCTTTGGGGTCTTACCCCGAAGTGGTGAATGAGCTCTCTGCTTTGTTGAAAACACCACAATTCATCTTCTCAAGGGAATTACCTTTCTTTACCTTACTTCTATTAATGCTGGTGGAGAAACAATTATCCCTCCTGTGGAGCAGATCTGCCGTCATTGGGTGCTTGCTGCTGGTTTCACCCTGTGGAACTCAGGCTGCCCATAGCAAAACCAGTCATGGTTTCCATACTGTTTTAAATTATAGTTAAGAAATTCTGTGGAGAAGTTCTACTTTCCTGATTGCTTGAAGGAAAATAATGAAAGTCTGGAACTCAGGAGATTGTGCAATATAGGAAGATGAAACTGTATCTAAACTCTTTTGAATGTGAATCAGTTTGTGTCTGGCAGAGGACACATACAGAGAAAATTCAATGCATTTCTCATGACAGCAATCTTCATTTCCTTGTACATAAGTTAAAGTTCACAAATACGAATCTTATAGCTTGACATTTACTCTCCAAGACAGTTGTATGACATTAAACCACAGGTCCAGAGCAGGCCAGCATCCTGTTCCTGGCACAAACCTGGATTAGACGCTAGGGAAGAGCATAAGACCCATAGAAGCATTACAGAACCCTTTGCATAGCATTCTCGAAGTCTCCTGAACCAGGAGTAGTATCTTGTTGAGAGCTATTCTTTTTTCATTAGTTTTTCTAAATTATTTTGAAGCCATGCAGTCATTTAGTACCAACACATTTTGGGAAGGCGCTCTGACGTTGGACTGAGCATTGAGCAAAACGTTTTTCCTGTGACTTCAGAACTAACTCCTAGTTAAGTTCCCATCATTTGTCTGGTTCTAAAATTGCTAAAAATAGTGAATAGCCATCTGTCTTGGTTTTGGAGACAAATTTTAGGAGAAAATGCCCTGGAATGAGTGTTTCTTCTAAAAGGGAAAAATGGAATGAGTGTTTCTTCTAAAGGCTTCAATAACTCTCTTTTCTTCTGCCAATGAGAGAAATTGATAGCAGCGGGTGAAAGTGGAAAAAAAATTGAACTGTTTATTAACAAAAAATAAAGGGTAGGGATGCAAAGCACAGAAAAGGATTAAATAAATGCTAGATGGGAATTCCCAGAAACTTACCCTCTACCCACATACACCCACAGCAGAACAAAAAAACCAAAACAAAACAAAAACAAAACACCCTCAAAAATGCCTGGGGAAGAAAAATACAGGGGTTGGCCTTGTGGTCTGGAAAAATAAATTGTGACTCGTCCCTTTGTCTCAGGGAAGGGGAAGAGGCATTCACACAGCAGCCTGGATCAGAGAGATGGGAACCCTGTTGATCCTCTGGCACTGGTTTTCCTCCTTGCAGACAAAACTTGTGGATTTGATGACCCTTTTTTCACTGGCTCAGTCTTTCCCAGGGTTTGGACTGACCGAGGCCGCCCCAGACCAGAGACAAAAAAACAACAACAAAAAAACCAAAACACAACAAAACAAAACAAAAAACCCAAAACAAAAAAAAAAAAACCAACAGACCCAGAAGCTTCTTGCCTAAATTGGCAAGAATTAATCCAGCAGAAGGCAATGAAGTAACAATCGATGAGATGGAGAGAGATTGAACGGAGCCTTTGTCTGGTGCTCCCAGGCCCTGGCCCCAGCCCCTGGGTCATCTTTAAGATACCACAGACATTTCTGGGCATAAAGCAGATGATTAGGGAATAAAGTACCATCATAAAACCACCCCCAAAACTGAGACACCACTCTTTAGTCCCTTTCATCATGACTTGTTACTTCCAAGGATTGTCTCTGCTTTCCAGCTTTTTTTGCCAAGAAAAAATCCGGTTCATTTTATTTGCTCGTTGAGCAGAGCCTATTCCAGCCCTCAGGTCTTCTTCTGGTGCTTTCTCTGCTGCACATCAGACTCAGATGCACACATACACTTCACCTCCATGCTGACTCCATGCTTCACTGAGATGCAGTTTTACTCTTTCATAATAGGTTGAGTTGTCACACACTGATAAACTTCTTGAACTAATTTATCTCAAGCTTTCTTGAAATTACTTCACTGAGGAAGGAAATCTTTTATAGTGGCTGTGACTGTTATCAATCAGCCTGACTTTGAGCAAGCAGAGTCAGTCCAGGTAACGCTGCCATTTCCCACTCCTTTTGTCATTCTGGGAGGCTTTGGCAGGGCAGCATGATGAAAACAACTCCTAGAAGCCTGTAAGACAAGTCCAGAGCAGAAGCAATCTCAAGTGAGCCCTGTGTGCAGCAGCAGGGGCTTCTTGCAGGGCAGTAGATGGCTGGTATGAGCCTTCAGCATCTCCTTTGCAACAAATTTCCTGAATTCTTTCTGAAGCTCATTTGGCCAGTCTTCTTCCCCCCCCCCCAGTCTCAGTCCTCTCACTCATTACTTCACTAACTTTCCTCTCCGTCCCCGAGTCTGTCCCTCCCCAGGTGACAGCTGCTGTCAGCTCCAGTGGATGGAGCACCCTCCTGATCCCAGCCTCTCCAGGCTACTGACAGCACTGTTTTCTGGCTAAACCGTGATCCTAGAGCAGCTGGAGCACAGGAAAAGAAAGAGTCATCTTCACCAGCTTCTACTACAGACTCCAGTCCCACATTCCTTTTTATAAATTTTCATTTAATTACTTTCTGTACTTTCTGAGCCCACTCCAAAACCAGACTATTGCACTTTCTAAGACAAGACTTCCTGGAGGTTGAATCTTTCCAGTTCAAGCTCTCAAAGGCTTAGGATCATAGAAGCATTTGTGGTCACCAACTCCACACACAAAATTAAAAGTTTCAAGTCCAAACCCATTAAAAACAGAAAATCACATTTTATTTGCCAGTTCCAAAACCATTAAAAAGAGGGAAAAAATCACATTTTGTTTGCCATAAAGTGTTGATTTGTCACAACCTCCTCCCCCCCCAAAAAAATAAAAACAACCCAACAAAAAACAAACCAGTATAAAACATACACCAAGGCACGCAGCCTGGGCAAGAAAGCCACTATTCACACTCCTTCATGTTCAGAAAAAGTGACAAAGCCCTGAGAGGAAGTGACAGCTTGTTCTGCTGCTTTGTTCCCAAGGAACCAGTATCACAGTGAGAGAGATGTTCCTCAGCACACCAAATGTATTCGTTCTCTACATAGTCTTTTTTTCCCCCTTTATCAGGATGCACTTGAATTACAAGTGAAGTCAGTTTCTCTTCACCCAACCCCCTCCTGCCTATGTAGATGCTCAAGTCTCTGTTCCCAACTGCATTACAAACTTCGTAACTTTTCATTAATCTCATGATTTCAGCAAATTTTGGAATAACAGCACTACAAGGTAGTTGTAACCTTCACTTAAAGTAAAGTTCTGCTTCTTTTGGCCCTACCATAACACTGTTTGAGTCTCTGAAAAAAGCACTTTGGGTCTCCTTTGGAAGGGAAAACCCAAATCTCAGTGAAAGAAGCAGAAAACAACCTGATAGGTAAAGCATTGATGAAAATAGGAGAGCAGACAAACCACAATTCAGCAGTTACTCTTTCATTCTGCAGAGTCTAATGACAGAATATGGAAACACGAGGTTTTTGAATTGAAGACAGATGAGTACTGAGCACAGGGCATGACAGAGAAGATAGCTCTTTAGGGATCCCAAGGGGAATAATGAGAAATAGAGAGCAGCCTGCTTTTCACCATGTTTAAGCCTTATTTCCTGTGATGGCAATGTTTTGCCACTCAATATTTATATTTGTTTAGACACACACACACACACAGAGCATACTCAACATCAAATCCTGAGCAGCTTCCCAGCACATTGAGCAAGGCTTAGACAGAGAAGAATTCCTCCTGTACCCTAAGCTCCAGAGCCAGGCAGCAGCACACCCATTCCCCTCTGCTGGCTGCACACCCCTGGGGTGGCAGAGCACAGAAGGCAGCAGCTGCACCTCAGGGCGCACACACACAGACACACACAAACACACACAGAGCACCTTTGGGCTCCAGCTGGGTAGCACCAGAATGTCTTTACTCTCCTCCACGCTCATATCTGCAGTCCAGCTGGATACCAGTTGGATGGGGTCAAGCATGCCCAGTCCAGCAGCCTGGGAGCCTGCAATGTATTATCCTACCCTCTCAAACTACATATCTGGTGAGATCTCAGTGCCTAATTGATGTGTTCCTCCCCAAAGATTAAAGCACTAAAAATAAATAATATTACTTGCTTTCATTTGGGGGCTGGATTTTAAAGGGCAGGGGTGTTGATTTGCCTTTTTTTTTCTTTTTTTTTTTGCCTAGTCCCTTTCCAATATAAAAAGACAAAACCCACATATGTGCTAAAAAACAGTCATCCAAACAGCCATCATACACATCATATACGTTGTTCCTTGTATATAATGGCAGTCACAGTGGGAATCTCGTGCTCCTTTTTCTTCTTGGAATCCACAATGTGGCTGTATCGTTCTCCTCGGTGACATTCCAGGTAGGGGCCCCAGTTTGCTGCAGGCCGGCAGCAGCTGACAATGCGCTGGAAAACAAAACCAAGAGGCATTTCATGCCTTACTGTAGTCCAGGCTACTTTTAAAATTCAGTAAAATTATAGCTCTAGATATGCACTGCAACTCAACAAATGGCAAATCACCAAAGTTATTTAAAATTGTTCCAAATATCTTTGGGGTAGGTGGGTTTCTGGACACTGAAGTCAAAGAACAGGGAAAGCTGTGACCAACACAACTGTTTGGGAAAGCTCACCAAGAGAAGAGTATCTCAGATCTGTCGCTTGCTTCTGCGAGGAGTGGGAGGCAAAACTCCAGAAAATTATATGGGGATAGAAAGCAATAGAAATACTTCAGAGAATTTAAAGGAGCTGGAATAGCAACAGAACTGATGAAAAATCTCTCTTGAATGGCGTGTGTGCACTCCCAGAGAATTAGACTTTATCTTCTCATCAAAACATGGTAGGGTAGATGCAACTACCAGAGATAGTGTTTGGTCTAAAAATCCAGTTGAAAAACAGGCCAAAGTAGTAGATGTGTTGGAGAAGAAAGCACAGATGGTCCTGATATTACCAAAGAAATTAAGATTTGAGGTGATGACAGTGGGGTTTTTTGCCCTTACCTGAACAAGGTTTCCTTCAGCTTTAACTATTTTTACAATAGCAACAATGGGAATCCAGATGACACAGAAGATGATCATGCACCAGCCAACAGCGGTTCCCCAAGCTGGGTATAACACTGAGCCATAAGTGGGACGTGAAAATGTGATCAAAGACCAGACCAAAATAGCCTAGAAAAAATGGCAAAAACAATAAGAGAGAAAAGCAGGTTTCCAGCAACATTGAATTTACACTGCTTCCAAGTTGGCTTAATAAAAAGAAGGGCTATCTGCAAGTTCTGCACTGTTCCGTCTTGCTTTCTGAGTGTGAGAACAGTTGTGCAGGATTTGGTGTTCAGTCATCACCAGACAGCAAGACTGAAGGGCAAGACTGAAAAATGACAGAGAGATGCACTAAGTATATCTGTGTTTAAACATAACTTGATCTCTGGGTTCTCTTAAAACCTTATGTTGAGTAATACATATGTTGCTGTCTAAGCCCAGTACCTTTCTCTATATGTTTTATGCATTCCTGTGTTCCATAATTTACAGGAATACAGGAAAGAATCTAAGATTAGAAATTGGCAAATATTGCTTCAGAAATTGGATAGTTTTAAGCAGCATTTTCTAAACTGTAGTCTGGACAGATTACAGGTAATGTGCTGGCCAGAGTGGCTTGCCACTGCTCCTGGATTTGGGATGTTAATAAATTCTGTCATAGTAAAATAATCCAACCATCTACACTCACAATTTTAAGTACAGGTGTAACAAAAACCAGACATGCAACAGGACATTAAAAGGTCTCAGTTAGAAAGGAGAACAGCAGAACATCTGACCCAAAAGGTTTTCAAACCAATCTCAGTCTAAAATTAAGATAATCCAGCTGCCAAGGCAGAGGGTCTAGTTGCTCTCTGTTAGACCTCGGGAGTGTAGAGCCAGCTCACTAGTAACTGATCTCAAGCTCCAGCCTCTACTGGAGAGGATCAAAGGAGGAGGGAATGTATCAGAAAGCAGACGCAGTCCATAGTTCACTTCACTGGCACAGCTATTCCCCATCTTTATAGACAGAGCCTGGGCAGTCAGCCCTGAATCTTCACACAGGAACTTCTTCAATATTAAGTTACTGAGTTCTGTCCCACTAACACAATCCAGTCACGTGCACGCACCATTAACAGCACAGGAGTGATGAAAAACCAGCACATTCTCCACCACATCCAGAATAAACAGCTCTTCTTTCCAATCATCATTTCAATGTCTTCAATGAACCTGTTTCCTCCTGTTGGAAGACAATCATGGGGCTCACTGTAAAGCAGGTACCTCCCTTGTAGGTGGGGTTACTCAAAAGTGATCAAAAGCAATGATCAAGGACAGTTTCTCCAGTTCTGCATTACTTAAAGTTTTTATTGTTATATTGTTCAGACAGTCAACTTACTAATTTTTATTGCAGTAATCAGTATTTCATATCCCTGGCACTGCTCAAGGCCAGGCTGGATGCAGCTTTGAAAAACCTGGTCTAGTGGAAGGTGTCCCTGCTCATGGCAGGGGGTTGGAACAGTGTGATCTTTCAAGTCCCTTCCACCCCAAGACCACTCTATGATAACCACTGTTCCTGGGATTGCTCTGTTTAATTATGTATTTTCAATGCAAATAATTTACCGTAAATGTAGACGATGCCTATTATCTCCAGGACAGCTGAAATAAGGATTCCCCATCCAGCACAGAAGTGATCTATTAGGTTAACCCAGTAAATTCCTGCCTGCAGAACAAACAGTAGAAGTTAAAATTTGAGTAGTAACATACTTACACAAAATAAGATGCATTTGTTCTAGACAATTTAACTAATCATGACTCTGAGTTTTTAAGTTCACAGTTCTCCAGGTCAAGTACACATTTGTGAATATTATTTTCTTCAAATCCCTCTATGTAAAGTTGAAAAGCACATCTAACAAAATACTATTGATACTAAGACCAAGATCTATGTATATGCAGAGCATATATAGACAGCTGAGAGCAAGATTTAAATTTGGAGCTTACAGGAATAAAGTTGGTGCTGAAGTTTTTATACTGAGCTACAGCAATAGCTATACAGGTTATCAGTTCTGGGAAGCTTCTATCCTCCTACATGCACGACTTCTCCATGGGGTTAACCACAGCTTTAAACACCAGCATGCAACAGAGGATCAGAGAGCAGGAGAATCTCTGAGCCATTTCACACTCTTGTGAAAAACTAAATCCTTTGCAAACTTCCTTGCCACCCTGTTTCATGACTTACGTGCTTTGCTTGACCATACAGCTGTCTACTCACCACAATCACATAAATCTGCATTTCTAGATGGAGTAATTGCAGTGAATGTTTATACCCTTAAAAGGTGTTGCCTCAAGAAATTGTACACAGTATACTTAAAATTCTTTTTCTGTATGTCTATTTATATATATACATACATGCAGGAGAAGTAACCATGTAATCTACAGATGCTCATGAGTTTTTATTACATGAAGAAGCCATTCCTCAATTCTTGTCCTGTTTGGTAGTGAGTTCTGAACAAAAAGATCCCATCAGTATTTATTAGCAGTACTCACTGTGCCACGGACATGTTTTGTGCATGTACTTGTGATTACACAAATAAACTCCTGAACTGAGGAACGATAAATCAGGCTGATAGTACACAAGCTCTGTAAAGGCCTTCTATTTAAAAGCATGTCTCAGTTCAATAATCACAGAAAACCTTAGGTTCCTCAACCTTCCCCTGGGAATTGCTTACTTGCGTGTCCAGGCATACAGTCAAAATTCAAGTCTTTAAGAATGATCCACAAAGACAGGAACAGTTTGAAAGGGTACTTTGATTTGAGTTCATCAGTTGCAGCATAACTAAACTCACTACCAAAAAAACTTAATTTCTTACCTGAGTAACGCAGATAAGCCCAAGAAGAAAGAGCACTGCACACAGACCCAGGGTTATAGGCAGTCTTAATTTTTTCATCACTCTGGGGCTTATATCTTGAATGGTGGTTGTAAGTGTTTCTGCAAAGGAAGAAGTAGGGAGTCTGAGCAGCACAATTAAGAAAGGCAATGGTCATTTGAAAAGCCATGAATCACTTAAAACCCACTCACCTATGCTGGCAAACTGGGAATCAAGACCCAAAAGCAGAAGCATGAAGAAAAACAAGAAGGACCATAGAGGAGAAACTGGTAACTTGGAGAGAGCCTCTGGATAGGCTACAAAGGCCAGGTCAAACCCTGGAAAGTAGTGGAAAGAAGAGTATTATTGTCATGCCTTGGCCAATGCAAGTGCCAGTACCAACAATGTGACCATCAGCCTACCTGAGTCCACAACCTCTGAGACAGGTCTCTTGGACACAAATGCCATATGTCCCAGGATGGAGAATATTGCAAATCCAGCAAATACGCTGGTGGCACAGTTGGTCACACAAACTAGAATGGCATCTGAGTAGCAGTTGTTGTGGAACTTGTTGTATGAAGACAAAGCAACAAGCCCACCCCATGCCACGGACAGGGAGTAAAATATCTGGGTAGCTGCATCTTTCCAAACCTACCAAAAAAAAAAGAACACGAGAATTACTGTATTACTTACAGTACTTACCATAAACATTTAAGTCTGTTGGAGCTCAAGGGTATTTTTTTCATTCAGCCTGTATATCTAATTCTATTCCACATGAATTTTAGCGAGGATAGAATTAAGCACGCTGGTGACCTTGCAGTCTCAATCACAAACCGTATCTCTACGATCTCCAAAGGTCATACGGAATACTTAAATCTTTAAAAAGTCTCAAAGGTCATATTGCTGAATATTTAATCTTATTGGGCTACCCCTGAAGAAGAGATTCAATTTGTCCATATAGGTGGGTTGTTGAGATATGAAACTTGGCATAGAGCCAACAAATAAGGACAACCAGGACTGGCTGCAGGAGTGAGAACTCCCACTTGTGTGAGCCAGACACATCATTACCCAGATAAACCACTTCTGCCTCTGATGCAGCCCCTCAGCTAGTGTCAAGCACTCACGGAAGTACCAGAAATAAATACCATACGTAACCCTTGCTTTTGATAAAACTGCAATAATATTGGCATAAGCCAGAACAAAAGTCCCGGCTTTCTTTGCACGAGGTGCCCTTCCTGGTCCAGCTAATTACCCAAGATAATTTCCCAGGCAAGGCACAGCCTGAATTTCAAACTCAGGGATCCCTTGTGCCTTATGATAAAGTCCCTTAAAATTATCAGCAAGAATTTCTCAGCAGGTCTTGCTAAGATGAAACTCGAGCATGATCCCCAAGAACTGTTTAGAGGCAATAGCACAGTTGTCATCACTGGTGTGGCAGGGAGGGGAAGATGGTGACAGTCTTTCAGTTTGAGAGTAGCTGGAATAGGGGCTTAGACTTTTTATACAATCAGTTACTGATACAAAATACAAGGCAGGACCTGAAGCACCTGACTGGAAAAAAAAGAAGCAAGCCCACATAACAAGGGAAGTGTGTCACACTTCTGGGGCTGACACTACCTCTCACCTCTGCCTCCATCAGCTTGGTGATGTTGGACTGACTCCCAATGTAGTATTCAATGCCATCCAAAGCACCTTCCAGGGTGGCACCTCGCACCAACAAGATGAGCAGGATGACGTATGGGAAGAGTGCAGTAAAGTAGACAACCTGCAGAAAGATAGGTGTGAGGGGATCCACAGGCCTCCATGCAGGAAGACTGGACAGACTTTAGGCTAAGGTCTGCTGATGCAAAAGAAAAACAGGCAACCAAGGAAGTGAACACATGCCAACCACCAAACCATCTGGCTTAGCCAGTTCTGGAGCTGCATTCCGGCAGAAGCAGAAGGCCCAAGCCACATATCCACATTTCAGATTGCACTTGACCAGTTTCAGAAATGCATTTTTCTGACGTGATTTACGGCTGTAGCAAGGTCTGGACTCAACTACCTCAGACACCCAAAACCAAAATTTTTTAAAAGTCAATGTTCTGGAAGCTTTCTTTACAGGAACAAGGACTTTCAGGTTCTCTCAGACACATATCTATTGTGTTGTTGTTTGATCATTGAATACAATTGGATTAAGGCCAGCAGTAGAGTTCTTGTGACACAGGCTACGTTCAACAATACTCTGGTTTCTTGAGTCTTAGTTTCAGTGTTAAGCAGACAGGTAATTTACGCAGTACTGCTGGTTCCACCAAGCCAGAGCATTGCACCATCTCAGACTCACCATGTGATGAGTCTGACATTTCTGAAGACCTCCTTCACGCTTGCCTAGAATGGACAATTCTCTCTGCTTTTCATCTGTCTTGATCCTGCCCAGCTAGATTCTTCCAAGTCTCACCTTACTTTCCAAAGAGGATTGCCTTTGTGCCCGAAAAGAAGTGGCAACAGGAAGAGCCGACTGCCAGGAACCCAAAGAACATGAGATTAAGCGGAGCCATGCAGCCAAATAACTGAGGCTGGGAAAGGACAGATACTCCACACCAAAGCACTGAAACAAGGGCAGAAAGCTCCAAATAGAAAGCAAAACAGGAGGAGACATCACATTGAGCAGAGGAAAGCAGGCAGCAAGGAACCAAACAAAGGCATAATAACAGAAGGAAAAGGGAAAAAAGAAAAATCTGTGCAGAAAAGGTGAAGAAAAAAACAAAGGCAACTGAGGCTGAAGAAATAAATGATGGAGATGCAACATGAAGATGAGAAAAGAATATGAGGAGGTAGTAACAAAACCAAGAAAAGGGTCTTATGTGAGGAAGGATGAAATATATCCTGACTGAAGTCAGTCTAGCCCAAGAAAAACTCCAGACAACCATGCTGCAGCTTGTGGAAATAGGAGCTCAGCAGAAGTAGATTCTGAAAACAAGCATTTAAGTACCTTGTCCCTAAAAACCATTTCAACTCTTGGGAACAAACAACATTTCACAATGTGGCAGGAACCTGCACACACACATCTGTTCACAGGACCTGACTTGTATTGTCCAAACATCTCAACCAGACTGGAAGTGCAAAATAATCACCGGGTGTTCCCAGGGCGTGTGCCCATGTGTGCCATCACATGCATGCCTCCATCACGCAGCCCGGCAACTGCTAAAACTCACCTGGAACCACCGGCACAACAGCAAGATCCCAAAATACAGGGCAGCCTGGTGGAGTTGAGGCCCAAGTGTTAAGTAATGGCTGACTAATCAGCACCTTACTCACATTTTATGTAACAGTTATGAAGCTGAGGAGCAGGAGGGAAGCCAAATGCTGAGCCCAGCAGAGGGGGTGTGTTAGGACTGCATCCTGCCTTGTGCTAGACTTCCCTGGTCCAACTGACATTGGAAGGGCAGATGCAGGCCAAAAGCCATCTCCTTGCTCTTCCTAACATACCTTTCCAGAAGATTTTATTCCTTTAAACAGGGCAGCTGCAACAATCATCCAGGACAGGAGGAGGCAGAGAGCCAGGTACCACACGATCCTGCCGGTCTCGTCCAGCCCACTCGAGCGCTGCAGAGCCACTTTGCTGAAAGCACACGATACTCTGGTGAGGAGGGGCTGCAGCAGCACACACACCAACACACACACAGCTCCTCTCCTCTTCAGCTACTTCTCAGGAAAAGTGAGCTGGTGTGTGTGGCTATGACAAGACTGCAGCCTCTTCCAAGAGCTTGCAGTTAGAATTGCACAATTGGCATTGAGAACCTGTACATTTAACTGCATTTTTTTGAAGCCTACCAGCTCTCATCTCTCCATACATCTCCTGTAAGACCCACTTAAGATATTCTGTATTAATCATGAAATTCTGACAGGAAGAGAAGAGCCCATAAGAATCAGTTTCCAGGAACCCAGGGAACATGAGGCAAATTGAAACCATGGGGCTATAAAGAAATGGCGATTTCACAATAGGCCCAGATTCAGAATAAGGTGACTATATTTTACACAGTAACTCCTGAGAAAAATAAAAGTATATGCTATATGTAAAGATGCCAAGTAGTGCCTACCAGGACTCCAGAGAAGAGGACTTCTTTAAGTTGGAGTATTTTTCAGTTAGTTAAAGGTTGACTTACTTGCTTCTCTTTCTATACAAAATTTCTATTACAAAGGCCAAACTTATAAATTAAATTTTAAGTCCCCTCTCTAGTGATTTGCATGCCCGTGTCCCTTGATTAGATTTTTTCTGGACTGCAAGATAAGACAAAAATAAAAGGTACATCCAAAACCACAATGAATAAAAAGGTATTTTTAGTAATTTCTTTAAAGTATTTACTTACTTCCAGTATTGCTCACTGGGAAATTGCACTGGTTTGTAGTTTATGGTGCCATTTATACATGTGAGATTGTGGCTCATGATGATTGAGAAGTTTGCATGAACAACTTCCCCATCCAAGGTTGTGTTACAGTCACTTACTGAAATCAAGGAAAAGGAATCATTAACACTGGGATGATTATTATTTAAAAAAAAAAAATCAGACTGATACAGCAAATGTGTTTCCTAAGCAATTACAGCTTCAGTTTGCCTGCTAACAATATTTAGAAACAAAGCTGAAATGTCACTTGCAGCTGTGACTTCACTACTTGACTGTAAATCTAAACACTAAGAATCTGTTTTACTTATCCTCAAGAATACTCATAAAACTCAGAACTGAGCATAGTTAAAACTGTAGCCTTGGTTACTCTATGAAAACCTTTGTCCCAAACCAAGGTGACATGTGGATCATTTGGTATTCATCTTATTGTGGCAGAAAGCTTATTGAAACACTTTAAATATTTTCCTTGGAGCAGGGTTGGAGGAACAGAAACTAGAGTTGGGAATTTTTTGCCAGAACATACAATAAAAAACACTTTATCAGAGTTCGTATCAGCATTTACTGGAAATTCCTGTTGAAGCATATTTCAGGACAGCTTCTTCAGTTCAGTTTTGTGTTTCCCCAAACTTACAAATTATGTGCTGAAATATTTTTTTGTTTTGCCAATAAACAATCATCAACTTTTTGTTACATAAGGCATCATAGAAGATATTTTCAGATATATGGTTGAGATATATTTACATTAATACTGCAAACAATGTAATCCATCCTGACCTGTCCTTGTTATTTGAATAATCACTGGTTACCTGGCAAGACATTTCCAGCTGCTAACTGGTAATTACCTCACCAGCTTCACCTTTTGCCTTAAACTGGTCTGGTATGGAAACTGGTGAGATAACAAGTGTTTGGCGCTACATCTGCTGTCAAACACAAGAACAATAGTGTAGAGATACATTCTAAAGAGTTAATGAAGTATGAAACCGGTGCCTCAGTGGTGCTCAGGATTACCATTGCCACAGGGGAAGCAAGGGGTAATGAAAAAACCTCGATAAAAACTACTGCAGTAGATTGTCTCATGGAAGGAAGGTATTTTTTTGCCATGAAGTCTGATTAAATGGGAATGCAGTCTTTCCAGGGATTGTATGTACTAGAGAAAAGCTAAGATTTTAGAAAAGAAAAAAAGGCTCCAACAAGGTGATTTCAGCTCAGTTCTCCGTAGATTTCCCAAGCACCCAGAACTGGTGGCAGGGACGTGGATAAGCATCACTCCTCTGTGTTCAGATTCAAAACTCCAGGAAGGACTTTTGAAGACACAGGTAGCTGTCTTGCTCCTATACTTTCATCCCGAAAAAACAGTCCAACTACCAAAACCAATAATCTTAAACTATCTGGTAAGTATTGTACCTATTCGTGTCTTGCTGCAGAGTTCATCTGCCCAGGAAAAGCAGTCTGACCACGGCAGCACTTTTTGAAATGAGGCAAATAAATAGTAGAGTGCATAAGCAATGATAACGTTGTAGTAGATAGTCACAAATGCTGAGATGATGACCATTGTGATGCCCACTCCTAGGAAAGAGAAAGATACAATGTCTTAACCACCCCAATCTCAGGTTTTTTTACAACCCCACCAAAACAACTAGCCTTCACTTGACTTTTCAAAGGCTACTTAGGAAGAACTTGAAGTTGTATTTTGTTTGGTTTTAAAATTTTTTTAACAGCAGACAAACAGTGAAATTTTAAACCCATTAAATGATGGATATGATCCAAACCAACCCTCTCAAACGTGGTTTTGAAACACAGTTTGAATCAGGCCCATAGAAAAATTGGACTATCTGCAAAGTCTAAAGGAGAAATTCAGTGTTTTGTTCTCTCCCCATTCAGAGGGAAACTTAGTAAAATAAAACAAACTGTACTAGGACTACCCAAGCCATTTTAAAGATTCCACTGTAATGAATGCTTTAAACTACAGTAAATCTTGCCAATACTACTGTTCTCCCCTTTGTTAAAATGAGTTTTGTTCTGTGAGTTTGGGAAAGCCTGACAGACTGCACCAATCATCTTAGAAACTATATTTAAGTTTTTGTCTTCACAGACACATATACGATATGCTGTGTTTAAAATTTTTTGTTTTAAAGATAAACACACTGCTTTCATGAAAGGCTCTTGTGCTGCAGAACAGAGACTAGCAAAAAGAGCAAATGTTGGGGCAACCAATTTCTGTAGGTGATAAGCAAATTCTTGTCGCATCAGAAGAAAACTTCTTTGTTCCTACATTAACTCCTCTGGTAGATTAAGACAAACAAAAGCACTGCATAGTCCTTTACACCCATGGTACAGGGCTGGGATGGACATGTGTGAGTAAAGCATGTGGTTAATTGTTGCCAAACAAATCTCACTATGAAATACAAACCCTCACAGAGACAAACTATCACTACAGCGTGCAGTGATTTCTCTTATCACAAGAGGCAGCTCACTTTACAAAGCCAAAATCTCGGCTGTTTCATCACACCACCAGATGACTCCCAAGGCATCTGCTGGATGACTGTGCACAATATTGCACAGAGCACCCAGACCTGTATGCCTGTGCCCGCACTGGCAGCCAAATACAGAATTAATCCATCCAACACACAATTGCCTTGCAAGCTACACTAGACGTGAAGCATAAAAAAAAAGTGATAAAGTCAACCTCTAAAATTTATTTTCAATCTGTTGCACACAGTACACCAGTTGTTTTAATGAGGTTTTCCCTCACACAGCAAAACAGGGATATTTCCTTCTGCCTGGACAGCTGGAGTGAGGGTGATGTGCTGCTTAACACTGGAAGAATCATGGATAAAACCTTTCATAACCAAGAACTTTTGGGGAAATCTTTACTCAACATCTATTTATTAAGTGAATAATGAGGAAGTATGTACCTGGGAGCATTACACTGACCCTGTAACAATGGGAATAGTTGCTTCACAGATATCGGTGTCTCAGTAACTTTATGAAGAATTCATTAATTCGCAAGAGTGTATTACTGGAATAAAAAAGATAACAAAACCAACCTTGAAACAATGGTAGTATTCTCCAGACGGAAACTGGCCCTAGACTGGCAAACTGCCCAAGAGAACACTCCATGAAAAATAAGGGCAAGCCAGCTAACGCCAACATCAGGGTATAAGGGATTAGAAAAGCACCTGAGAGAAGGAGATAAAAAATGGGGGGGGGAGGGAAGCACAGTCACACACACAGAGAAGACAATGCATCTTTCAGCATGTACACCAGTTTTATCATATTTTATACTCCCCCTTTCCCCCTTGCTCAAATACCCCAATGTAGAGGCTTTTTTCAAAATAGGGAGATTTGTTTCTAAGTCCTGTTTTCTGTAAGACTAAATAGTACCTGCAACAAAGAGACACAGACTGTCAGAATTGCTGATTAAAAAATAATGGCTGCTCTTATAAAAGTAAATTAATTTTACAAAACCTATTGAAGTTGTGCTCTAATATAAGCAGGAACACTGCTCAGCTGTAGGCACTACAGCCTTTTCCACTTTCCATTTAATCTTTCGGCTTTTAATTTAAAGAGGAACAGAAACATTCCTGTATGTACTTAGCTGTGTTTTGCAACTGCCCTGTTAAGCAGCTACTGGACATCAAAGCATGAAGATTATTTTCTATGGTTGGCCGATTCCTGTGTCAAACAACATCTCAGGATGGCTCTTGTTCAAGTCCATTTAAAAGTGCATGTTAACCTGATATCAGTGAGCACTCTGTTCTGAGAAAGGGACTGGCACTTCTTTGTGTGTGCACAGAAGACAGGGAAAGCGAGAGCACAAGTTTCATAAACACAACATGATATCCCTGCAGCAATCTGTCCTCATCACTCTCAGTGAATTTAAAGCAATCAAGGACCCAGTTCTGCAAGGAACTGCAAATACCTGATGTAATTTCAGGAAGCAAATTGTCCCAGAGAATTAACTGGATTACTCCTGTGTTTTGAAACAAGGATGTAACAGTTGTCTTTGCTGTGCCAATCATGGGCAAGGGGCACAGAAAAGGATGCAAGCAGCAGCACAAATATGCTTTAAATGCAAAGTCTCTGCTGCAGCAGATAAGAAAAAAATATCAAGTCCGAGGGGTGACATCATAATTTATTTTGTTTTCACAATTTTCTTCAATCAAACTGGAAGTAATGCAAACCAGCCAAGCTCATTCCAATAAAAATTCTGTACTGAGAATGCCTCCTTATATTTCATGTGCAGCTGTGTGGACTGTGCTGCATTTACAGTCTAGAATTTGACTTCAACGACCGTTAAGCAGAGCAAACAGGTACATATAAGTAAGTTCTCTGCAGTTACTATTTACGCACTCTTTAATTACCAGCGGTAGCCTGGCAAGTAGATAAAGCTCTGGAATACAAGCCAAGGAAGCCAGTGCCTCTGCTTAGCTTTGCCCCTATCTCATTGCATAAGCAGGTAGAGGCTCTCTGTCTCACACTTCCCAAGTGTCTAATCTGGGTAATTATTAAGCTGGGATAATTATTCCAGCTTAGATTGTTTGCATGCGAAAACAAAGGTGAAGAGGGGATTCAAATGTTCTCTATAAACATACCAGGTATGATATAAACTTACCAGGAGGTAAGCACTGGTAAGGGAATAGGAGGGAGAACAGCTATTTCGACAAGTAGAGGATATTGGCACATGGAGAAAAAGGTGCATGTTGGTTGTGAGTAAATAAGAAAAGTTCTGGAATTCTCAGGTAGAAATTTGCAATTCAAACCGAATACTATTTCCCTTCTCAGCTGGTACCCAAAAAAGCACATAGATGCCTCTTACTCTCCTTTCCCATGAACAGGCTCTATCCCAGTTCCCAGAGTGATGCACTTATCTAGCTTTGACAGAACATGCCCAGCCTCAGAGCTGGCCATTGGGGCTTGCCCTCCTCTCTCCTGGGGATAGCAAGGTGTGCCCACCCGACCCTGCCATTCAGCACAGGTACCTCCTCCATTCTGGTAAGTGAGGTAGGGAAAGCGCCAGACGTTGCCCAGGCCCACGGCATAGCCCACCATGGACAGCAGGTAATCGCCTTTCTTGGACCAGTTGCCACGCTCTGAGTTCTCATCGCTGTCACTGGAGTGGGCATCTTTTTCATTTGTCAAGCTGAAGTCCTTGGAAGAGAAGAGGGAAGGCTTGTGATCACCCATCAGGCAAGAAAGGCAATCATATCCTCATTTCTCGGTCCAGAGACATACCTTGGCATGGCTGGGGAGCTGGGGGCTCCATGGGAGCCATGGGAGGGCAGGCACAGCCAGCCGTGCTGCCAGTCCAGCTGATCTCTGGCAGGACGGCACAGACCTGTGAGAGAGGGTCCTACCAGAGAGCCCAAACACCTCCACAGACAGAATTGCTTTAGAGTCCTTTGTGCTGTCAGCTCCTGGGGGCAGCTCCAGGAGACTCCCCTATTCTGCCCCTGCACGTTGTTCAGATGTTCACATCAGCACATACCTGTATGCCCACTTTAAAAAACACCTGTCCTAGTGCCTTTCACACATGCCCAGGTGCTCATCTCACTTTACCTTCCACTACCTGTTTGGATCTCGCCTGCCCAGACAACTTCATACCTGCCCACAGCTGCCGACGTACTCGCACCCTGCTTGCCCGAGTGCCTCCACGCCCACCTGGGCACCTCCAAAGCCCACCTGCTCAGGTGCACCCACACTTGCCTACATCCTCGCGCACCTGCCCAGGTGCCTCCAGCCAGCCTCCCCCCGCCGCCTCACCTTCTTCTTCCCGCAGGACAGAAAGCCGGGCAGATTGAGCATCCCCATGTGTGCCGCCGCAGCCGCTGCGCTCTGCCCGCGCCGGCCGCCGCCCGGCCCTTTATCGGACCGGCACCGCCCGCCCCCCGCTGCCCTGCCGGGAACCGCAGCCCCTGGGCTGCCCCACGGCCCGGGCGGGGCCGCCTCCCGCCCCCGGGGCAGCCCCTCGCAGCCCGATGCCCGCTTCCCCGCCCGCTCACCCCGCGCCCACTTCCTCGGGAACACCCACCCGCCGAGCCCTGCCCGGCCACCTGCCCACTTCCCCTCCTAACACCGCCTGCCCTCCGCCCCGACCCACTTCCCTGCCGCGAACCTGCCTGGGCTCGCTCCCCCAGTCGGGGCTCTTCAGCTCTCCTTGCACCCCTGCCTCTCTGTCCCCCCACTCCTTCCCCTCTCCCTCCTCTTCCAGGACCTGCCCACACACTCTTCTCCTTGTCTCCTACCTCCAGGCTGCCAGCTCCCCGTACCCTCACCTGAGCAGCTGACCCCGCTGTTCCTACGGAGCCACTGTCTGCCTCACCTACGTTCATTGCCTGGACACCCTGCTCCACCCCTACCTGCTCCACGCTGGAGTCCTGGCTCAGGAGATGCCGTAAAGGAAAGGACACTAGAGGGTAAAACACCACGGAAATTTCAGCTTCTGAACGAACCTTTCAGGTACAGGCACAGAAAGGGCAGGTCATAAAAGTAAAGTAATTTTTAGAGGAGGAATTGAACAGAAGGGCTTAAGGATTCTTCCAAAGCTTCAGCCACCGACGTGGCTGTGACATTTCACCCTTTAGGGGAAGGGATGTCACAGTGACCTTCCCCAAGCATTCCATAAGGTCACACAGGGGGACACTGGTCAAAGCACACTCTGTGTACAGACATAAGGAGAAACAGATTGATTGACTGGTCGCTTAACTGCTCTCCCCTATTTATAAATGGTCTTTTCCATGGCTCTTTCAGATCCACACCTTGACAAATACCCTTTTCTGTCCAAATTAGGGGTACTTTTCATTTAGCAAAGTGTTACCCAGCCTGTCTCAATCTAGCCACAGCTTAGAGGTACAGTACCTCTTAGTGGGTGCAGGTATTCCTTAGAGTACCAACTAAGTACTAACCAAGTACATTAGAGGTACAGGTACTCCTCCAGGAGTGAGGAGTGTGTGGGAGAGCATCTGAAAGGTAGGAAGGTAAAATAAGATTGTATTTTATCACCCTGTGCAGCAGATTCTCAAGAAGACTTCTGTTTTAGATGCTGGAAAGATGCCATAATACTCTTACCTTGGGAACAAAAAGCAAGTACAGGTGCAGTGTCCTGACAGGACACAGGCTTTGGGAGAAAATAATAAATAAAAATTAAAGAAAATACTCCTTTACAGGCTGCCTGCAAATTCAGAATTGAAGTGTCCAAGCTGCAACATCAAGCACTTCAGGTAGATTCTCTATGGAACAATACGAAACTCACTCAGTCCAAGGACACACTGAGAAATTAGTCCTTATTCTTCCGTCTGTCTGAACTGTATGTAAACTAAAGGACCCTTTTGAAGCCACATTGAATATATGAAAGTTTTGTTTGAAATGCATTTTCTGTATCTAGAGAAAAGTAAAAATCACAGCACAGGGTTAAATCCAGGAGTGAGCAGTGGAGAGATGAGGATCTCCAGAGGATCGTGCCTGAAGCAGGGCTGTGTTTCTCCTCTTAGCTCAGCAGCTCCACTTGCATTCACTAGGGGCTGAGTCCATCAGGTTGGTCCCTGAAGGCTGGTTCCTCACAGCTGGGGTAGCCACCCACCAACCAAGCACCATGCCAGCCAGTCACCCCTGGAATGTCCCAGCTAGGAATACAGAATTATCAGCCAGCAAACCAGAGCCAGTGTGGCTCTACCACAGATGAGATATCCCATCTCCTGACTAGCAGCCTAACTGACATCATCTTTCTAACTTGGAAAGCACCCCTGGATTACTATCAATTCCACTTACTGAATCTTCTGTTAATCCAATGGGGAGAAAAAATAATTTTAAAAGAAATTAATTATAATCTTAACATGCTGAGAATACAGCAAACAATTCTGACATTTCCTCGAAGCAGTGAGATACCCGTGTTTTCCACTTGGTTGCACCAGTGCTATTATCAGATGTTGGGTATTGCCCTTAGCTAACACCAGCAGCTCTGGTGATACAGCAGATTGTGTTTGATGAGCTTATTTAAGAATACGATGAGTAAATTCTGTTCTTAACCTCTATCTTCTGTGATAGCTGTACTTACTAATATTGGCACCTGGCACACACATCCAAAACTGATTCAGCAGACAAAGCTGGGACTCGTTTACCTCTCCCCTGCCCAACTGGCATGAGTTAAAGTCCAGAAAACCCACTTTGCAAATCACTTTAGAACACGCTAAATCCTGGCAGACCAACAACCAACAACAGCAAAAAACCCCAAGCTGGCCTTCAGGATCTTAGGAAGATGACTTAAATCGTTTAAATGTCTATCAACAGTATGTAATCACTCTCATTCAGAACTCAACAGCTATGTTACACTCTTTAGAGGAGAGGTTCAGAAAGACGGACAGGACTGCTATAAACTGACAGGTGAAGCAAGGCAGAAAGCTTAGAATGTTGGCTCTTGCAGCTGCACAAATTATCCTCTCCTTTACAGCTGAACAGAATCAAACCCTACAGTTCACATTTACGTTAACGCTTTCTGCCTAAGAAAGCATCAACCTTGATTTAAAGACAAAGTGATTAAAAGTGAGACAATTTCCTTGGTGTTGAACTGATCTACAGGCAACTTAGACCAAACCTTTACCACTAACTTAAAAAAAAAACCAAAAAAGACAATTATTGGTCTAGTAGCCCATGACAGCAAGGCAGCAATCTCCGTCTGGTGAGAAATGTCTTATTTCACTGTGAGCCTGCTGTAAGCAAGGTGGAAGTATATCTACAAGGAGGCACGTCAAGAAGTGGCCCTTCTGCTTAGAAGACAGAATGGAGAGGTGATGATGGTGTTGTCAAGGACAAATTACAAAGGCAATGGTTTCTGAAGTGGCCATCTGTGGCTTCAGAGAGGTACCTGTGGAAGCAGACAGGGTTTATAGCAAAACACAGTGTGGGAATTACCTGCTGAAGAGGCCTTGTTCCAATACTGGCTTGCCTGGCTCTAATGGCTCCCATCCAACCATTTGTGCAACCAAGGCATGAAGCAAATTTTGCTTCCAGCTCTGCCAATCTCTTCAGGGTGATGAGGTTTTGCTCATGGGAAAAGGACTTGACATTTTATATATCCTCCCTGGAATTATTTTTCTTTATCAGTTTTTGCTTTTCTCCATAACTGCGATGTTCACTGTTGCTGCTCAACAGGCCACCAGGACACATCTACTCAATACAGATCTCTACCCACAAATTTGTTCTCATCAAATGGAAATCCTGAAAAAATTTGTAAGGGAACATCGAAAGTTTTCAGTAATGTGTGATGAGTCTGGTTCACTAATATAATAGGAAGTAATACACACTATTATGAATTATGTGATCATATTGAAGACCTGTATTGGCAAAATCTCAATGAGGTGCTTAATCCAATTTTCCTTCAACTTCAGGACTTCTGGATTCATTTCTAAGGCCATCTCAGAGGTGAGAAATGCAGCAAGGTCACTCCTACTTGCCTCTATGAACAATGTGCTATCACAACCCAAAAGAAGCACTTCACTCATTTATCATTTAGTTGCAAAAGTGCTATAATGCAAAACGCTTCAGCCTTCGAAGTCATTCGCATAGGATGGGTGGAGACTTGAAACTATATGGAAAGCAAATTTGCCTTCAGGCCTTTTCAGCAGGTTGCAGCCTGCAAATTGTTAATATTATATGCAGTAATCAAGTTAGTGATGGGGAAGTTTTACATATGCATGTAGGAAAAACTTATAAGGCAGAAATAAATTAATATATACCAAAAAAACTGAAAGGTTCTGCAGAACTGCTCTTCTACTACACTGAGCCTGGAAGATTTTGTTGTCCCAGCTGCTCAAGAGAAAGCCACAGGTCTTCATCCACAAAATTAATCAAGGCATTTTCATGACTCTTGGCAAGACTGACAGTTCTGCGTCTATGCTACATTAATCTCCACTTTAGTTGATTTTATTCAAGACCTGGAATGTGCTTCTCAAACACTTCACCCTCTGACCAAAACCCCAGGATAACATGGTCTTTCTTGTAGCACTGTCTCTCTCCAGTCCCTGAGAGCTCATAAATCTGTCAAAGATTACTGAAGTTGCCACATAGGAAATTATGGTTGTTCTCAAACACAGAGCTCCATATAGAATAAGGAGAAAAGCAACCAAGAAAGGACTAAATGTTGATAAACATTGAAGATGTTAAAATCAAACCATCTGAAAATCTCTGCTGAAATCCAGCCTTGTGTTAGAGTTACCGAAGCACAGTGAATAACAGCATTTGTGGCCCAGGGCTCCTAATTCCCTCAGTTCTGCTTCCACTTTTGGTCTAGAGCATCTCAGTTTTCCATGAATCATTGCAGCCTTGTGCCAAACAAACATCCAAGCCCTTCCAAGCTGCATCAGGCAGGTGTCACTCTACCTGCCCCCTCGCTGACCATCCTAGAGGCAGGTTCCAAACACGTTCAGCTTGTCTTTGAGCAACTGAAATGCTCTGTAAACACAAAACCTGGGGTATCACATGACGGAAGACGTTACAACAGATACAACAAGGAAAAGAGAAGAGATAAAGTATGGGAAAACTAAAAACTGGGAGCATGCAATTATCAAAACTTAATGATCAGGGAGCACATAGGTGTCAGAGTATAATGACTTTCCTATTAGGAAATATTTCAGAGGTGGGGCCAGTAGAAACTAAGGAGTCATTTTTAATTGAGTAAAATAAAGCCTAGGAATGAGTACAGTAGTAATTTTCAAATATGCTGTACTGAGTTCATCAATCTCATTAACAGTTTCATTTTTTAAATTCTTCCCCAGCACCAAGTGCCAATATTTCTGGAGCTCAGCACAGCCAAGAGATGCTGGTAGGTAGTTTTTCTTCCCCAACCCCCCAGTTCTGTACTTTCTTGCTAGTTGCTAAAAAGAAAAAAAGCTTTTCACAGAAGATAACATAAATGCATATTCTTGAGAAGCTTTTGACTAACAGAAAGGCTTTGAAATACTGGTATTGGCTGTCACACAGCAAAAAGAAGACCTTTCAGCTCAGTCCTTTCCTTGAGGTAATTTTACATATTGACATGCAGTCTTGCTATGTGATAGCCAAGAGAATTATCTTTGTGATTGCCCTCCTTCACAAAAGGACAAAAGCCAGGCTGTTAGTCCTGCCTGATATCTTTGGAATGGAAATACCTCCATCAACACTTTCCTCTGTGGGATACCTGTTCCTGCAGGTTAGCAATTACTCTCAGAAAGAGCTCATCCAAGTCAGTGGGGCTTCTCAGGTAAGAAAAAACAACCTCATATCAAGTAGTAACGCCATAAAGTCACCTGTTGCGACAACAGGATTCTGAGTCCAAAACAAAAAAGCAAGATTTGCAGGGACACTAGAACAATTACTTAGCTGAGCATTTTCACAATTTGGGGAAAAAAGGGCATTTAAGAGGATTTAAATAGTAGAGGTATTAACATTATTCCTTCTGGTATCTGGATCTCCTACAACTCTTTTCATCATTATTCTTAGAAATCCTTTCTATAAGACACTGGTCCTTTTACTTCGTTTCAAGGATGGTAGCAGAGGTAGGGCTCAAGTATTTAATATAGCACAAGTTTAGCAGAGAGCATGTGGCCTGCAGTGGTCACAAGCACTAGACCCCATAATTTCTTTAGCTTCACCACAGGACCTCCTCCTCTCTAAAATCAGGGAGCGCATTTGTATTCCCCTCACACAGGGAAGAAAGCTGACCACCCCAAAATAATCCACTACTGACTGAGAAAAAAAGCTTTAACATGAAACACCAGAAGTTATTTTACTGCCCACAACACTCACCCTGGTTGCCACAAATCTGGTCACTCCCCTAACATTCCTTTCCAGGCCCTCAGGCTCTCTCCCTCTGGCTCAGGCTCTCCTGAGCAGCCCATCCTTATGGCCCAGACCATCCTTTTTTCCTGTAGTGTCAGGAACAGCCATATCTGATCCCAAAAGCCCAGGGAATGGCTGGGTGGAAGGGATGTGAAAGCAACTCCCTGCTTCCCATGGCCCTGCCATTAGCAAGGCAGCAGTGCCAACACCTGCTCTGGGGTGGATCCTCTCAGCACACTCTCACCTGACACAACAGCCAAAGAGATGCCATTTTCTAATGAAACACTGATTTTAACCAAGCCTCTCAGACCTCCCAGCACTGAGGATTTTCCAGATTTTGCCTGACTTCCTGTGTCTAAACTCAGGACCACAGATTTTAAACATGTTAGGCAGCATCTCAGCATGAAGCTTCTAGGGTTACAACTTTGGATTAGTGTTCCACCTAACAGCAATTTTGGACTGCTAATTTATTTGGGGGAAGGGCTGAAGTCTCTCTCAGACTTCAAGGAGTCTTAGTATAGAAAGATAAGGGGCTGAGTACTGTCCTGATGTGATGCCCCAGTGCAGCTGTACCTCTGAAAGGTGAGTTGCTGAAATTACTAGTATACCCAATGGCAACAACCTGCTTCCACTCGGTTACAGCTGCTCTGTTGTGCAAAGGGTGCCCACTCCAACAAATGTTTTACTTCAGAGGATAGAAAAACTACACTCCACTTTCCTGAAAGCTGAAGACTACTGTATTAAATTTTACACTTATTTTTTTCTAATTCTCAGTGGACCTGCATTTTCTGTGGCTGGTTTTTATGTTCAAGTGAAAAAAAGTACTATGAAGAGATGTTTTTTTCCTTAAAGCTGGGGCAATTATATAAAGGCTGATATCTGGTATATCAACATTTAGCACTCATCTGCACAACTCTGGATTGTGAAGCTTTGCAAACTTTTATACAGTCATGAGTTTCTTTGCATAATCTTGGTCTTGCAGTCCTATAATCTTCTCGGTACAAGCTTCTCCTTGACTGGCAAACAAGGGAGTAAAGTTTGAGAAGGAGTGTAGGAAGGCAAAATAAGGAAGTGGACTGACGTCCTTCCCATGAGATGAAGCAAGACACAAGAACTGTGTTTATGCACCTGGCAGGGAACACCAGGACAAGTCAGAAACACTACTAGAAACAGTGGATTAAGCAGTCCCTGGAAAGTTACCATATGAACTGTGATGGACAGCAAATCATGCTCCATAGGGGACTAGCTGTGGGAAATGCTCTGGTTTATGGTGACAGTCTGGGTGTGATGGCTGTACAATGTTCTGTTTCTTATCCCCAAAGGCTCACCTTCTCTCTGTTGGTTTGGTTTTGGTTCTTTATGAAGAGTTGCAAAAGCCAAAGGAGAGAACCAGATTTTCTCTCCATGATGGGAAATCTCCAGGTCTGTTCCACACAGCACAGAGCATATGCAGCTGCTTTTAGGACCATGTAAAAATGCCCTACAGATTTATTGCTGACTCATGGTACCCAGTAAGAAGTTAAAAATAGTAGCAAGCCCCAGAGTTTACGCAGAATGGCTGCTTCAAACCCAAGAAATGTGCACAGAGATTGTATTTGTTTGCATATTCAGATACATGCTTTGCAGCCATACCTCCCACACCAGTACACGTAGGAGTATTTGCCCTGCTTTAGCAGCTTGAGGTATGCAGTTAAAACACATTATATTTTCAGGCTACTGAATATAGAGGACCCGCCTTGATTAAAGAATTTAATCAAGTAATGTGATTAGATGATTTATGCAAAGCAGATCCTGTCCTACTGACATCACATAGCATGATAATTTTCCCAGTTGTAAAGTGCAGCACCTGGAAAAAGTCCCAGGAAACTTCCCTCTGTTATTCCACCCAATTCCATGCACTTCTGAGTTGATAATTCAAGGCTTAGTACAATCACTCCAGAGGTGTTGCAGTGAGGAGAAAATTTGAGACAATAATTTTTGAGTCTTAATTTTCATTTAAAAATTGATGGTTTATGTCCAAACCATATTGATCATCACTTTGCAGAATTTCATTTACTAAGCACATATCACTTCCTTCTACAGATGTTTCAAGGTAGCATTTAATTCAGGTCATTCTGGTGGTAGATATTAACCAGAAGGTAAATACACAGCATTGTTTCCCGTGGTGTTTTCAGTGCCAGCAAGCGTCCAGTTTGTGGAAGAAATGTCAACCTTGCTTATACAACATTTGTGGTTACGAAACACTCCTGTGAGGCAGGGCTTTGTTAGTTACACGAAAATTTGCTTTTTCTTTGAAATGAGGGGTTCCTTTGCTGTTGTTTTTTTTTTTATTTGCTCCCTGGAAAGTGAATGTTGATGTTGGAATATAGTTCCATTTAGAAGGAATTGCTCAGCACATAACTTGGTCACCTCTATTCTGATATATGTGCATGGAAACAGAACAAGATTTGCCTGAATCTGAATTTTCCTAGGGTATGAATCATGGTTGCCTTCTTTACTGGGACACTGAGAGGTGGTCCCAGGCATGTCTGCAGCATTGAGATGACACTGATACCAAACTAGACACTGGTAATAAAAGGGGCCACACATGGACACGAGTCCTTCCAGCAAGGGCTTAATACTAGCTGCTTTCTTTTTCTGATGTTTCAGTGCTTCCTATGTCTTGGCTTTTGCCCATAGCAGTGTGGCTTTACAGGCTAAATCACACAGCTTTGTGTCCTTCCTTTTAGTGTCCTTTAGCTAAGTGAATGTTGAAGCAGGAGGGGAAACATTGTGGTAGAAAGTAAAGCCAGACAAGAGAGCTGTGTTTACTCCCCTGCTTAACCAAAAGACAATCACGTTTTGTTCCTTTGTATTCAAATTTTATGCACTTGGGACTTACTCTGGGTGTATATACCTGAAACACTAAATAAATAGATATTTTTGTTTGTTAACCTCAACAAGATTACAAGGAGGTTGATGGTGCTGTAAAAGAAACATTTTTCCATCAAAGACTAAAAGACTGCTGGTGATACGAGTTCAATCAGAAATCCTGGTGCATTTACCTTGACTGTTTCCTAAGGCTTTCCAGGGTTCACTTGACAAGGAATATTCTTTCTCTGTGGGCATTCTTCATTGGCTGATGAAGTGGATGTGGATGGTGGAGAGGAAACTGTAACCTAGAGAAGAGTTCCATCTGCCACGCTAGCAAACACATTTACTGCTATGCTGCTGGCTGGTTTATATAAAGATTGAGGTCAGGTCCTTCCTTATTTGCCTAAATTAAGGCCAGATAACATCTCTACTAGTTTGGATATTTCAAGCACAATATTTAATGGACATTTGTTTTAGTCCTTTCGTTTAGAAAGATAATGATTGCAAACACAAGAACACAATCACCACGTGGAACTGAGCAGGGTCAGGAGATCCACAGGCACATTGAGGTCACAAATGATAAAACAGACTGCAAATGGCTAACTTGCTAGCTTTGCTCCAAAACAGGAAGGATATTTGCCAACTTGGCACCTGGATTTTCTTTACCAAAAGAAGGTAACAAGCATTCCCATTACAGGGTCAGGGAAAAAATTCTATAAAAAATTGTTAGAATGGATGATCTGCAAGGGTTTATCCTAGTTGGCTTCTTTAGTAGTAAAGGTCATTGTGGTGTCAGGAGGCACAAAGCAGGAGTTATAGGAGACAGGCAGATCTAAGTTGTACAATCCAATATTCTTGTGGAAGTAGTGTCATTCCATTCCTCTCAAAATGATCAAACCTCAATTTAACCTGTTAAGATTTTCCACCCACTACTCCAGAGAGAGCATTTCTCCAATCTGGCACCTTGGAAGACAAACTGTTCCTTTAACAACTGTACTTGTCCTTAATTAACTTTCTTTTCCTCCTTTGATTTTCCCCCTTCTCCCCTTTCCTTCCGTCTTTCCTTTTGCCCTTTTCTACTGAGACCTGTCATATCTCTTCTCACTCTGGCATTTCTAAGGTAAATAAACTAAATTCCTCTAGTCACATCTCAGTTCCTGTGGTCATTCTGACATCCCTTCTCTGCACATCTTCCAGGCTGGATTAAGCTCCTTTGAACATGGGTAACCACAGGCTTAGGGACAAAGAGCAGGGAGGGCAAGGATGCAAACTTTGAAGACAACCTAAGCATCCTGTTTACAAGAGAACCCAGACAGAAGAGGCACATTCTCAAGCCATTTGAAAAGCTGTTTATGCTAGAAGGGTGATAAAGTAGAACCAGTAAATCTAAAGTCTTTATCAGGTTAATACATTTATTTATTTATTAAGGTGTTTCTTTGGTGACTGTTTGAAGGTAGTTTCCCACTGGAAACAAAATAAATAATTATATTTGCAGAGGATTAGATCATATTAGTCTGCTTTATAACGAGAAAAGTATCTAGGAGGAAGTCACTGGAGGTGATATGTCTATTTTAAATGGCAAACTCTATAGAACTGACTTTCCAAAGAACTACCTCATCTCCAATTCAACAAAAAACTCAGGCATTGAAAAAAAATTAAAAGGTAAAAAATACTCTAACAGAACTTTTAAACTTTTATTTGCAAAATATCTTTTAAATTTTGTTGTAATTGCCTTTATTTTTTTTCTTTCAGCTTAACCTGAGCATTATATGACAACAGGCTCAGACGCAGAACAGCTCAAGCAAGAAAGTACCTCCAATCCAGACTCCTGCCTATCAGGTGAACAGGTTTTTGCCTTTTTTTCTATAAAATTAAGTAAAGGGGCTGGAAATCTAGGCTGAAGCAAGCAGTCAGGTTTTCCTTTACACTGAGATTATTTTTACCTTCAGAAGACAGCCAGGAGAAATAGCTTATCCTCATCTCAGAGTGAACAGAGGCAATCAGAGGTGGCCTGCTTTGATATTGTCACAATAAACATTTCTGCTAAAAGTTCTGAGATCTATTTTACTGAACCTGTAGTAGTGCAAATGAGATTCCTGAAAGAGAGAAACTGAGAGAAAACTACCGTACTTAAAAAATCAATACCAAAGCAAAACCCTGCTGGAGATGACGGAAAGAAAAAAAATAGCGAAATAGAACAACTAAAAGCTTCTAACACCCTAAAATAATTTAAAGTTATAGAAAAAGAATTAAAACAGGGCTTTGATAGTCAGAAAGAAGCAATTCAACAGGAAAAGGCAGAAAAAAATCATTAATGTTTCTGAAGCCCAGAGATGCAGTTTGGATATATTGTGGCACGTCACAGGCTCAGCAGGCAGAAAGCAGTACATAGGTCATCATCTCATGCCCCATGAAACAGAAATTTTTGCCAGACTAATGCCAGGAAAAGAGAAGATACTTTTCTGAGAAAAAAAGCAACAAACCCAATAAAGACCTGAAGTGCTTCCCCCCTCAGCTCTTCTGCTGAGATGACATTTGAGATGACGTGGGAAACTGAAGAACTTGAGAACAGGCAGTAGAACAAGAAATCACAGCTGCTGTTGCTCCAGAGTCACTGTTGTGTATCCCAAGCTTAAACAATGTGGTAGATTCATCACATACACAAATATTGTGATGACGCTGTGAAACTTTTTAATAATGAAATAATAACACTATGATGTCATCCAAACCCTTCAGCTGTCTTTCTGCAACTCTCTCTCTGAGTCAATTGGCTGTATCTATCCTCATTGGATTGAAATATATTTCTAAGTCACTTTTATCAGGTCACAATACCTGATTTCTCACCGTTACTGAACTCTGCTAGGCTCTAAGGTCTTTGGCCACACTTACTTTGTGTCCTGAATGAAGAATTTGCAAATGAAGTAGATAAAGTGTGGGGGAGGTGTGTGTTGGCTATTTCCTTTTCTCTTCAAGAAATGCCTTTGCATCTGCTCTTGTTTTTTTCCAGTTTGGACTGACTAATATATAACCCAGACACACTTTAACCAACATACACAAAACCTAAGCCACATGCAATCACAACAGAAATTCCAATTTCACAGCAGGATGGTGAGAAAGAGACAAAGTTCAAGCTTGATTGTGGAAGAAGGATAGCAAGCACAACTTGTTTGTTTACTATCACTATCTCCATTCCTCACCCCTCTGCTGAGATGCCGAGCTTAGCCTGTGTACAAGCAAAGTTGAGGTGAGCCTTGGAGCCTGTGCTGGCCACGTTGGTCAAAGACACTCAGATGACCTCCAAGCTCTTTCTAAAAATACCTACTTCTTCCTCTTCCAAAACATGACAACTGTTTTCTGTAGGAGGCTCACTCATGTTTACAGTTGCTGAAGAAACCAAGCTGTGTTAAGAGGACTGAAACCCACAGGGCTGGTTTTGCTGATGACAGAACCAGTCTCCTCCTCCTTCTCCTTGGCCAAGTTTTCAAACCCCAGCAATGATTTGGGACCTTCTTGGGCAGGCAGTTTGAAACACCTTGCAGTGATGAATGTGCTCTCTGCCAAGGCAGCACCTGCACGGGCAGCCCTTCAGTGCTGGGAACAATGTCTCTTGGCTCTGCTGAGGAGCAAATTCAGAGCCAAGAATTGAGACTTTATTGAGAATAAAGCTATTTGTTCAGTAGCAACCTTTGAGTACTGGAACAAACTCCCATGTAGACCAGTTTAGTTGTGTCTATTGGGCAAAGCATCTAGATAAATTGCCAATGGAGCAATCCACAGCAAAACACCTTTCTAAATATTTTATTCTTACTGTCTCCCTTCAGCTCGTTTTATGACAAAACACTTGGATACCATCAGGGTAGAGTCTCACTCAGTGAAGAAAACTTCCTTTTTAGATAAGTCTTTCCCTCTTGTTTTTAGAGGTAAGATAGAAGTTGGATAGCAATGGACTCATTGTTTGCTTAAGCTAGTAATCAAAGGGTGTTTACATCTTTTGTAAAAGAATGTGATTATTTTATTGTATTTATTCAAAATGAGAAATTATCATCAATTTCCTTCTATTAGCATTTTATTTTCTTCCACTGAATTCTATTCCTTAGATTCTGTTTTGAATGTTTCTGTGCCTACTATATTTTCTCTAGATAAGACTGTTTAGACCATGAAACAAACATCAGGCTTGTTCTAATTCTTTGTTAAACTACACCATCATCTGTCAGGTGGATGCCTAACAGATGTAACAGCCATTTTCTTTTTTATTTGCAATATATTCAGATCACAGGACTTCTGGATGAGCAAACAGAGTAATCACAGACCAGGTAGAAAACTGGATTCCAAAAGGCTACATAAAATTTCTTTTATTTCCCAAACGGGACGCAGTATGTCCCCATGGAAGTTACCAGATTAGCTTAGGTTCCATTCAATTATATCTATTTTCACAAAGCCTGCTAAATGGACCCTATGAAGATATTTTAATTGCTTTAAATATTGCAGTAACTTCCTGCCAAACTAAGCCAAATCTTTTAGGCTGCAATGTCTTTTCCTTGTTCTTCCAAGCTCTGACTCTGTCAGCAAGTCCTGAACAGAGGAAACTTTAAAGCCTCCTGTGTTGCAAGTCCATGCTGAGCTGAAGGAATCATAGAATTATAGAATTATAGAATAGCTCAAGTTGGAAGGGACCCATAAAGATCGAGTCCAACCCCCTGCTCATCACAGCACTATCTAAAGCTACCCCATATGACCAAGAATGTTCTTCTGACACTCCTTGGGCCCTGACAGGCTTGGTGCCATGACCACATCCCACTGTGGAGCCTGTTCCAGTGGCCAACCATTCTTCCAGTGAAGCACCTTCTCCTAATGTCTAATCTGAACTTCCCCTGACACAGCTTCATCCCATTTCCTCATACTTTGCTGGTCACCAGAAAGAGGAGATCAGCAGCTCCCCCTCCAGTGCCCTCCCTGAAGAACCTGTAGGCTGTGGTGAGGTCTCTCAGCCTTCTCTTCTCCAAGCTGAGCAAACCAGGTGACCTCAGACACTCCTCCAAGTCTTGACCTTGAGACTTTTCACCATCTTGGTTGCCCTCCTTTGGACATGCTCTATAATTTGATGTTCCTCTTACAAAAAAGTATCAAAAGTGCACATGGGACTCGAGGTGGGGCTGCACCAGCACAGAGCAGAGCAGGACAATCCCCTCCCTCAAATGGCTGCTGATGCTGGGGTTGATGCACCACAGGACATGGTTGACATATTCAGCTTGCCATCAACCCAAACCCCCAGCACAGTTCTCAGGAGTTAAAATACTCAGAAAGGCCTCAGGACCAGGAATGCCTGGTTAGAATTGTCCATTTCAAGATGCCACAAGGTCTATTTTGTCATGCTCACCATCCCTTGTAACAAGAGGGACCACCAACAGGCAGGTGTGGTCCTAAAAGCAGCAACCCCACTTCGCTCCCAGAGTCCCAGAAACACACCCATGCTGTGAAGCCGTGCTAGGTGTAAATATAGGAGGCTTTAACAGCTGTCATGGAGCTGTGGAAAGAGGCAACTCCCACATACTGTCGATTGTCTGGCTCTGTTTCTGTTTTCTGGCTGGTTTGTTTCAGAGGTGTGAGGTTTTTTGGGTTTTTTTTAACTTTCCTTAAAGTTTCTTGGTCTGGCATTGAGGAAGGTAATTTATTTACATAGAAGGGGCTGGAGTTTAGACACAAAGATGACCGAAGATAGCCTTCCCTTCTCTGTTTTACCCAAAAGGAATTTACTGAAAGCCTTTATCAAACCCTGTCCTCCCACAGACTTGAGAGCAGTAAGAGGCGTAAATGGATTACTGCATGTTCCACCTGCAGCAGAGTGAAGGGCCAAACAGTGAAAAGTTCAAGAAAGTAGGTTATGTTGTCACCTCACAAAGGTCTGGGGACCAGGTCAGTTGTGAAACACACTCACAGCATGGGGCTGGCCCAGCCTTTGAAGCAAAAAGCTGAAAACAAGATTGAGTCTGACACCACAAGGAGAGGAAGCACTCGAGCTCAATGAGGAGGAATGTGTTGTGTTGCAAACTGTAGGGATTTGTTGCAATTCCCTCCTCCAGTAAAATCACAAGTGGGGATGAGGGGGGCTGGCTCTCTCCCCGTCCTCGGCACAAGAGGCAGCTCTTGGCTCTTCAGTCGTGTCTGCTCAAGCCTCTCCTGCAGCTCTGCTGTGCTGTGGTTTAACCCCAGCCAGCAGCCAGGTACCACAGCCACTCAAGTCACTCCCTCACCAGCAGCACTGGGGAGAGAATTGGAAGGGTAAAAGGTAGAAAACTCAGGGGTTGAGAAAAAGTTTAATAGGGAAAGCAAAAGCCATGCACACAAGCAAAGCAAAACAAGGAGTCAATTCACTGTTTCCCATGGGCAGGCAGGAGTTCAGCCACATCCAGGAGAGCAGGATCCCACCACACGTAACAGGGACCTGGGAAGACAAACACCATCACTCTAAATATTGTCCCCTTCCTCTTTCTTTCTTTCCCCTACTTTATATACTGAGCATGATGTCATGGGGCATCTTTCTGCAATAAAGGACAGTGTCATAACAGCAAGTACAGTTGCTGCAGAAGGTCATTATTTCATCTGTTCAGAGACATAGCCTCAGCAGGGCAAGGATAAAGTAGAAATAAATGTGGAAATGCATACCTCCCTCACAGCTCATTTTGTGTGTGTTTAGCACTCCAGTACAAACTTGCA
The DNA here is from genome assembly GCA_013397075.1 of Rhabdornis inornatus. NCBI lineage: Eukaryota > Metazoa > Chordata > Aves > Passeriformes > Rhabdornithidae > Rhabdornis > Rhabdornis inornatus. Next base: position 1,288,358 of record VWZS01006390.1, read on the forward strand.
GCTAGGTCTCTGTAGCTCAGCTGTATTCACTGTTTGCTGAACTTTTCTTCAAAAATGGGCAAAAGTTCATGGCTAAATTTGGGTCAAAAGAGATGACAGTGCTGAGATTTAGATTCAACTTTGTTTATATAACTGGAAGCTCATATCAGCATTCCAAGTCTGAAAGCAAGACTCAAAATCAGGCAATTTTCATTTTGGATCCTGCTCAGAAGAATCTAGGCAGACAATCCCACAAATAAATAAAATTTTGACATCATTATGAGCATCATTAACAACTTCATTGTTTTTCTACAGCTGTCTCTCTGCCAACTGCCTGAAGTTAAATTTCCAGAGTCATCAGGAATATGCTGAAAGAGCTGCAAGAAATAGCAACTTCGTTTTTTCAAACAACATCTGGTTGGTATTTTCTGAAGATTGAAGATAAATAAACATCAAACTCCCTAACTTTCCTTTAGCCTAGAAAATCCTGTGCATTTATGAAACCACACACACACAAAGTAGGATTCTATTGACTTAGGCAACATGGGACTTCACCTGTTGCTTGGGTATATCTTTCTTGCATTTTCCTTCTCTTCAGATAAGAGGAATCTCCTGTATTCCTTAATACAAGGATTTATGTCCTACAGCTTGTGCTCCTTCCTGCAGCCTCCTCTTCCCACCTAGCACAGACCTAAAGACATGAAATGTTCTTCCATAAGTGCCAGCAGCAGGGTTCAACAATTTTTTACTTTGTTTTGGTCTTTCCTTCACTTACTGCCCTTGCCATGACCTGATCTGTCCCTAGGATTTACCACAATTAGAACACATTTGTTTTTTTAAGTAACTGGCCTGCAATATTAGCTTAACTACTGATGCTAGAAAGAGGCTCTGTATTAAAAATAACATGCCTAAGATCATACTGAACACAAAGGATCTTGGAAGTCACAGTGTTTTGGAATAAACACACCACAGGGCTACCATTTTTCATTTACAGGTGGCTGGATTTGGCTGCTTTGGCAGTGAGTGCCCAGCAGCTGCTGCCTGTGAGTGCTGAGGAGTTGGCACCTGTTAGAGGAAATTCACCATTAAACACTGTGTTATCTTGCCCTCTCCCTTGATTTGCATAGATAAAAACTATCCATGCATATGTTTCTGCATTGTCCTAGACACTGATCTCTGAACCTGAACCATGTCATGGTGGCAAACAGAGCCTGGGAGCGTGTACCAGAATGCTGCTCACACCACACAGAGCTCGTGGCCATGGCAGGGATCCCTGAAGGAAAGGCTGTGACTAACAGAGCAGCGAGAACTGCATGTGAATCACCATCTCCCAAAGTATCAAACTCCAAACAAGGCCGGGTAACAGATAGACACACAGAGATAGACAAGCTGCACTTCCCTCACCAGAGCAACACAAAGTTCACTTACTATTATTATTCACTTATTACGTGTTGATAAGCAATCAACACATAATTCCTGTTGAAAAGTACACACAGGGCCCTCCCTTCCTGCGACAGCACTGCCCCATCCTACTCTTCACATCTGCTGCTGCTGCCCACCATAATACCTCTGTATTTGTGCTGCTGGAGAAATGTGGGCAGCAGGAGCAGATTGAGCACAGAAACACAGAGGCTGTAGGGCTGTCTGGCAGAGCTCAACCAGCTCCTGTGGGAGGGGCACCCATTCTTGTACCACCTTTCATCACCATCACCGTGGCATTCAGGGCAAGGTTAGCACAGCCTCAGCCTTCCCTTACTAAATGCAGCAGTATCAGCTGCAGGAGTTTGTTTGGGTTTTTTAAGTTCCGTTTCTGCTTCTGATATTGATTTTGTTGGTGCTGTACGTGCCTGTAAGAGGGATAACATTACATGAACTCAAACGGCAATGGCAATACAAAGATAGTTTGTTTGAAGCACTATAAAAACCTTATGAGATCACACACACAGTTGAGAAAACATGCAAACAAAAATAAATGTCTTGTATAAGCTGCTACAGCATTCTTAATCAGGAAGCTTTTATTGCTGTCAATCTTAGTCATTACCTTCATTGTTAATTATAACCCTCCCATATTTTATTCCATATGATTCTTGAGATCTAGTCTTTCTGACTGAGACAATCTTTGAGGCCAACACCACAATTTAAAAACTTCTGAGACAGAAGTGCCTGTCTATAACAAAAGGTACATAGAGGTCAGTCCAATTAGCCAGGTAAAACTCACTGTGCATCATGACCAACTTAATGGGTAAAAGCTACATCTGCTCCTAGTAATTTCAATTTTAATATTTTGTTCTAATACTAAGTTACTGCTTCATGTTATCTGTAGAACTTATTAAATGCAAGACAAATGAAAATTCTAAAGATTTAGTAAAACTTCAGAATGATATTTCACTTTGGCTGAAGTCACAAGAATCTAAAGTAGGAAATGGGAGTGGACATTAATACTAGACAATGAACAATTTGTTCAAGCAAGTATTTACAATTTGTGAAAACTCTAACATATTGTGCAAAACACTAATGAAAAACCCTTCATCCTGTGATGCAATATCCACACTTCTGCCTAGGTCTTACATGCATATAGATCTTTTGGTTGCTGATTACCGTGACCTCTGCCCATACTTCATCTCTCACACTGAAGTGTACTTTGCCACTGAGTTCTCGCTCTTCACGTAAAGGTGGTGTAATGATTTGTATGCTGTGAAGAAATTTTGTAATCATTATTAATACAGCAGGATTTCCGTACTTTGAACATCATCTGAAAGACCATCTGTATAGTTTTCAGAATTAAATAATATGTAAAAAAAAAATCTATCGATGTTCCAAAGTTTACTGAGAACAGAATTTATGATTGCTTATGTGCAATGCTCCCTTTCCAACCTGAGAACACTCAAAAAAATATCTAGATTCATTAGGATAGGTTGTCAGGATTTCAAAACTCTTCTTGGGACTGCACATAGAGGAAAAATTATAAGCTTCCTCATTCTCTAAAGAGATTAAATGCTATGAAAAAGTTGGTTTGTCTGAACAACAACTAGGAAACAAGGTCAAGCTCAGAAGTGGAGGCACCAGGCAAATTCAGAACCAGAGCTCTGAACTGCAACCCAGATCTTATGACTGAATTTCAATCTGCCTTAGGTGAAATGTCATGTTCCTCCACAGAGCTGGTCAATTAGATTAGAAATCTAGTAGGAAATCATATTTGATGAAGAATTTTGTATGAAGCCATGTACACGCTCTTAAGCAGAAAGCAGCTTAAACAAAACTGAAGGTCGCTACTGACTATTTACAGTGCTGCTTTGATATTAACTGGTAGGGAGAATTTGGTTTGGCTTTTGGCAAGGAAATACTTCCAAAGGTTATCACAGACTTCCACAGACAGATTGTGAAGTTTGGGAGTAAGCAAGGGGAAGGATTCTGGGAAAGGAAGAAGGAAAAGACTGGAAATAACTATCAGGTCAGAACCACTTATTCTCTGGAGAATTGGATTTCCCCACTGTAGTAATAACCTGACCTGATTTAGTGGAAATTGTTTCAAGGAAAGGCAAACAAAAGCACACATCAGAAAGCTGCAAACAGAACTGACACTGCAGGATCAGGATTTCATCACGTCTAGGAAAGGACAGTCTGGGCATTTCCCACAGGGAATACCAAAACAATCTCCCTTGCCTACAGGCACGTGACTGGATCCAAGGCAATTGCAGAGGAGAATCCAATCATCTGCCCTTCCAGTAAGGGCCACAGACAGCTCTCAGTAATGTCATGCCTACAGCAGTTTTCAAGGATGAACTCAGAAACTACTCTAGAAATAATTGGCAGTTGCCAAACAAAAGACTCTGAATGTTCTATTTGTTTCATAACTTTATGGTTGTTTCTACCACAATGCTATGAAAAGATGTGGCACTTCTCATTAGATGCCTCTAATTCTAAGTTCCTGTAAAAACTATTTGCCACAGAGTCTTGGGGATGATGGAAAAAGCCCACCAATCTCATTCTTTCAATTGCTGTTAGATCTAGCTGGAAATTCACCCACAGAACAATTTTCCAAAGGAGCAGTAACTTAGTAGTGTTGTGTAAGGGTCTTTGGCAACATTAATTTTGTATCTGTTCTCTACAGAAGTATTTTGTTTTGACTTCAAAGAATTCAATGTTAATCTTTCTTTTAGTCCAATAGAATTAAAAATCTTGGGTTTAACACTGCTGAAAAAGTAATGAAATGCCTTGATCTAGTAAAGTAAATTATCTCTATCTTGATCATTTAGAAGTAAAATGTATCAGAAAAATTTAATTGTAGTAAATTTTAAAAAGTCAGCTTTTCATAATGATTCCAAAGAAAAGAATTCTTAGAACTTCTGATCAGAAAAGATTCATTTTTTTATTACATTGTAAGAGGACGTGAGATTGATGGAATTATTCATCATTTCACTTTCTCGTGGCTCATAGTACATTCTTACAAATTTTAAATCAGAGACCATGTAGCTTGCCAGACACAACAGGGAACTGGAAACTGCAAACATCCATCCTGAGTCTGACACAGACTCACTGCTGCTCAATTCCCATCTTCTTGCTCAGCTCTCATGAGCCTGTGGGAGGCTGGGATATGCCTGGAATGCAGACACGTGGCTCGAGGGGGCAATTTCATCTTTCTTTTTCCTCCTATACGGGAACTGGGGGAACTACTAAGCTACAAATCTAATCTAAGATTATCCTTGCACAGAACTTTGTAGTGCTGAGCAACTCAAGACCTTGCACCTGTTTGATTTATCAATAGGACTAATACAGGGTTAAAGATTATGAGTGATTATTCAAAAAAGCCATGTATAGATATGTGTTCCTCAGTCCTGACAGCTGATGTGCCTCAGCAGAGGCAGAGCCCAGAGCCCTTCCAGAAGCTGAGTGCAGTGAAGAAAGAGGCAGAGTTCACCATATGACCAAAATCTACAACCCCTTAACCTTCCTTCTTCCCTAACCCACCAGCCAATCTGCCCTGGAATTTGGGGGCAGATACCCAATCCCCTGTGGGGTGCTGGCCTGTGTTTGCAGAACATTGTCTGAAAGCAAAGCTTGACCAGCTGCCAGCTTGTTCCCAGCTTGTTCCCTGATGGCTGATGAGGATCACACTGGTGGTAAAAATACCAAGACTACATGCTAGGGGAATGACTATGGACTCTGCAGCCCCTGAAGACAGCAAAGCTGAAGTTCAGGCAGCCTCAGAAGCTGATAGCAGACACAGACAGACGGGGGAGGAGTGCCAACAACACAAGGAAATACTTAAGCTTTTATTAAATGGTCATGATACCACAGGGTGCAATTAAATCTTAGGACAGTGTGGGCTCTAAGGGCTATACTTGTGTGTGGGAGAGGGGTGATTTTCTCCCTCCCAAAATTCATGTACACATTCCTCAGCTCCACTGACATCACTGAAAGGGTGGAGAAAAGCGAGGAGGACTTCAAAAGATAGAGTCAGTAGTAGAAAGTAAGGGCAAGACTGAGACTTCCTCCTTCTTCCAGACCCCTATCCCACCATATTCACCCCCTGTTAGGATTCCCCTATGGCCCTGCATTTCAGGGAAGTTAAAACCCCACAGCCTGCCTCCACCAGACTGCATGTGAAGTCTTGTGCCTGTGGTACAGGTTGGCACATCGAGTTCCCAGAGTGCCAAGGCAGAGGCACCTCCCCACTGCTGTGAGAAAAACACAGAGAATTTTCCTCCTGTGTTGGAAAGTCCTTCCCTCAAAGGCTTGTCCCCTCAAACTGATCAGCTGATAAACACCCCTGGGAGCTTCTGTGATTCATACATGGATGTAGTTGGGAAGAAATGTTCCCACTCATCTGGGGCTGGAATCTGACCAGGATGGTTCCTGATTTCCCAACACCAGTTCTCAAGTGGTGCTGGAGGTCTGCCAGCTCAGCACAATGCCACAGCCTGGCTCAGGCTGCAGAGGAACAGCCCGTGGCAGATGTTGGATTTGTAATTCTTTGCCTTGTGGTTACTCTGTGCTCCAGCTGGACCCTTCTAAGGTTGTCCTGCTCCAGAGAAGGAACAAAGCTGCTGCTCAGTAGGGAGAGTTTTGTGAGCGTATGAGACAAAGCTTCCAAGAAATTGGAAGGAAACCAGGAATGCTTTGGTTGCCAGATTAAAAACAAACACTGAGCAGTCCCTCTCCATCCCTCCACTCAAAGGTAAATGCAACACCAGCCTTTTCCTCCACCCCACACTCCCCATGTGCTCCCAGCAAGTTTCTGTCCCATCCAAAAACCAAGTAACAGTAAAACCTCTGACCTGCTCCCTGGTGGGAGAAAGAAGAGGAAGCAATGTCCCTGACTTTGTTGAATGGTGTCCCAAGGCACATTACTGAGAATTATAGAAATACCTGTTTGGAGGATTGAGACCAGCAAAAAGTTTAGAGGATTACACTGAAGTGATACCTGACCAGTCCTTCAGGAAGTGCTACACAGATTTTTCATGTCATAATTTTTGAGGGTAGTTTTCTGTGCAATCTGTGCAGAGACCCAGAAGAACATTCACAGTAACACCTACACAAATAGTGGCTTTTTATGACTCACAAAAGAAGTTTAGAAGGCTATTTAAAAAAATAAACAAATAATAAAAGAAATAAAAATCTGACATGTAGAAAGCTATTAGATCAAAAATCTTGGACAAACACCACTATGTTTCCTACATCAGGCAGTGATCAAGAAGAAAAACATAACACAGAAAGACAATTAGGATGAACTAAAGAAAGATCCTCTAGAGAGGTGTCTTCTTGTCTAGTACAGAGCCTGGGACAAATTTAGAAACAGGCACAATTACTGGATGGTTGATTTAGAGTTTTCCTTGGATTTTTCTCAGTGCAGTAGAGAAATGTATTTGCTAAAAAGTAAGAAAATTCTAACTGCAAGTATTTTGTCTTATAAGGCCTTTGTCTACATGTTGAAAGTTGCAGAAAGAGGATTTGATGCTGGAGGTCAGAGTTGCCTTGACAGCCCACCACACCCTTTCTTCTCAAAGAAGATTTACGGGCTTTACTGGTATTGCCAAGCATTCCAACTGCAAGAAACTTAATTTTCTGAAGCTGAAATGGAAGAAGAAGCTGAAGGAAAGAAAGAAGCCATAGCTCCCCACTTTGTAAATCAAGCAGCAAACTCCAGCCACTGAAGGAGGTGATGTGGTTGTTTATTTAAAGAAGTACAAGGCAGGACTGCTGTGTTATACTCTAACAGTTACATGTGCCATCCCAGCACTACTCTCATCATCTCTGTGCTGGGGTTTGAGAGAAGGAAGAAGGTTAACAAATTTGGAAGAAACTCACTGTAAACAACCAACTCTCAGATCTGACCGTATGCAACTTGCTGCATTGAAAGATGAAATCACTCAGCAAAACATGTTTTTTATCAGAAGGAAAACAAATTAAAGCTTACTGGTTCTACTAAAACAAGCAAAGCCAGGAAAAATGAACATGGCACAGGAGACAAAAGACAAGTAATATCAGACGGAAAATCTAACTTCAGGTCTGAGGAATGCAGTACTAGAACTCTGTAATTGCTGTGAACCAAGTAGTAAGATGCATGAGTAGAGATGGCCAGAGATTTGCAAAACAGAAAAGGAAAGCTTAAAAAAGAGGAGTAGAACCAACAAGGACAAATAGGTTCAGATCTGAAATGCTGACCTGATAGCTCTGGTAAGCTGCACAAAAGCAAAAGAGAGAAAGGGGAATGCAAAGAAGATTTGGCTGCTTCTGTCTTCCATCAGGAGTAATTGCAGTGTATGATACTAATGGGCAGCATCAGATTTCTCAATATTAGCTTTTCTTTGTGTGGCAAATGGCAAAAAAAAATCTGATAGTATGGTGTTAAACAGAATCTTAGAGAAGAATGTTCCCTCTTGGCCGAAATATGTCATTTTTGTCTGTGTGTGTTCCTTCTACGTGCAATTTTTATCTGTATTATTTCTTCAGTTTTGAAAAGTTAAGACATTAGTACCAGGGAATTTTGAAGCTTATCAGAAAAGCTCTAGAGCATTCCTTCAGTTCTTGTATCTTAGGGGTTTATGAACATTTCCTCAATTGCACAAGACAGAAAACACTGGAGGATTCTTCAGGCAGAAATTAGAGCTGCTGATAAATCTACCACATGGTATTTATTTACTCAAGTAATTACTTTGCTTCAGATAGGAAAGAGAAGAGCTTTTGTAAAGGTACCCGAGAGGGACATGGCAAATCTGCTTCTTGTGACCACATGTATAGGAAAGAGAACCCCACTGCTCAGCTGCTGCCCAAAAGGTCCCCAGAGGAGGGACTGCCCCTTGCAGTGTCAAACACACCTTTGGTAGACTCTGATTATAGTGCATTATTCCTGGACTGTGTTTTGGAAGGGGACATGAAGTCTGCTGCTCCCTTCAAAGCTGACAAACCTCCAACAAGATTTCCTAACAGATAAAGATCATAATCAGCAAACAATTTGTTTACCTGAAGTATATTAACCTCCATGTAGTGAATATTTTTCTTCTCTATGATCAATCCAAGTGGTTTGCAAATAATACGGGTATCAGTGGCTCATGGGTGGAGGCAGTGCTGTGTAGATGTAGAAGGATCAGCAGTGGTGCCTATGATACCTTTTGACTTAAGAGTGTGTGAGTTTGCGTGCGCAGGTCTTGTCACATGCACTTTTATTTTCAGCATGTTCAAATCCCGTTCCACCACACACGTCATGGTTTTCCAATCTGATGGAAAACACAGCTCTGTGGTTTGGCATCTCTTGCCCATGATCCTTGCAGACTGGTGGACTATTTCTATGAAGAATAATTGTTAAAAAACAGCCTTGTAGGATTCTCTCAGTCTTGCACTTTCATAGGATTTTTTTTTCTTTTAGGATTCCTGTATCCAAACAGTTGGAAAAACACAGCCTGGCTGAAGTAGGACTGTGCAGGAGATAAGAGTAGTCAATTATAAACATTAGAAACATCCCTCTTATCTTAAAATCTTGGAATTTCAGATATTAGACAGACATAGTGAAACCCTTTAGCTCCCACTAGCCTTTGTGAACCTCTTCAAGAATAGAACATGTATCCAAGAGCACACCTGGGATGGACTTGATATTATGGGTCAGATAACTGGGAGGCATTAAAAGCCAGCTCCAAGGAACTTCTGTCCCTATTAACTTCTTACTAACTTTGTTTTTTATTTGCTGTAATCTAACTGTTTTGCTCTGGAATTTATTTATTACCCACATAGATGTCAGACTGAGTTAGAGCTTCTATTGAAATATGTAAAAGAGCTGGAATTGCCACATGAAACTGCCACACTTTCCAAACATAATAAATAATTCACTTAGGAATAAAATCATATTCATATTTGTGGATTTTGTCACAATGAGTTCTCTAAATATAGCTTTTTCTCTGAGGTTATGCAAGTTTAAAAAAGTATTACTATTTTTGCTATTATATTGCTATCCCCATCGAATCTGGTACACAACAATTTATGCCTGTAACAAAATGCCTCAAACACAGAACAAAGCTGATTTCATCAATATGTAATCTTAAATGTAATCTTACCTTATCTTCTGACTTACCCTTCACTTCTATGTAAATTTTTTTGAGAAGCCTTGTACAACAGAACCCCATTCTTATTATAGCTACACAATTAAACTGAATTAAACTGACCTACTGGAATTCCATGTCACCAGGGCATGCACTGGTGACATGGGCAGTCCCATCATGGCATTCCCTGTGCTTGCAGAAATTACTAAAGCATTGGTGTGCACAGTGAATATTTGCAGGGAAGAGGTATTTTCATGATACTGGTTGCATAAACTGATACAGACACAAGTGCACAGAGACATTGATTTTGGGCACCTCTATCTCTGGATGTTTCAAATAAGATACTTAGGACCTAATCTGGAAAGTACTAAACTGTGAGAGTGACTGATGAGTGAAACTAAGCACCAAAATATGACAAATCTAAAATTTAAGAACATTGTTTCAGCTATCTTTTTGGACAACACTGTAGACATGGAAAAGTGTTTTTTCTCCTCTCAAGGAAATTGTTTTAAGTTGTGTGGATGACTTATTTCAGACAAAACCAGGGATTTTCCTGTTACCCTGAACTGTTTACCTGTTACAGATTCACCTTTGAAAGCAAAGGGTGTCGCTGGAACTCTGATTCAACGCTAAAGCATGCAATAGCAGTATTTAACAGAGATGGCTGATACATGCCCTGGGGGATTATTCATGCCATCTACCTTAGTTATCCAAGAATGATAAGCACAGTCTCCTAGGAGAACATTTCCTCCTGCAGACAATGCATGAAAAGCCAGGTATCTCCAGAGGACGACAAAGAGACCTTAGGTCAAAACCCATCCGTTTAGACTCTCCTCCAAACATTCCAGTACCCCCAGCCCTCATAAAAGTCAGTGCAGAAAGAGCAGCAATGCCAGAAAGTTAATTCAGATTTATAACAAACTGGGGGGGGTACCTTTCTCAACACTGAATATAAAGCAAGCCAGAGATCCTGCAGTGCCAGTGGTATCTCTGCAGCCCACAGGGGTTTTCTGTGGTGCCCCAGCAGCTGGGCTGGCACCAGCAGTTATTATTCATGAACATCTGTTTCATTGCCCTGCACCCCTCACTCAGCTGTGGCAGAGTTCTGTGGGGCACTGGGGTGTTCACAAATGTGTCAGGTTAATTACCAGAGTGGGTACACTGAACTTTCTGAGTGCTACACTGAACTTTCAGGAGCTTAAAGACTCAGTTTTTATGACAAGCAGATCCACCTGTAAAACAGACACACTGAATTTTTAAAGTATGGCTAATTGAGATCTGATTTTTAATGTCTAAAAATCTTGCTGGCTGTTTTTTTTCAAACCTTCCACAGGTAGTATTATTGTTGCATTGAAGTTGTTTTCACACCTTCCAAGCAGACAGTCTTCTACAGCAGTCCATAATTCGGCACTAGGTGGCCTCTTTCTTCTTTCAAAAAAGGTCTGATAAATCATTATATCACCTAATGACTTAACCAAAAGTAAAAAACATTAAGCAAATCTAAAGAACTTTGTTCAGTAGGATTTTAAGACAAATATTGCAAAACTGCTCATTGTTTCCTAACTGGAATGCATTCACTGCAGCTCAGAATACAGAAATTATTTTCTCTAACTTGGCTTGCAGCCTGAGCCTTGGGCAATGTTTTATCCACACAACTTCCTAGGAGGTACATGTAGTATTTTATTCCTGGAAAAAGGCCCAAAAACACAGTGTGCCTTCATCCAAGTCACAGATGCAAGAGCATACAGAGGGGAAGAGGATGTGAAGATAAAATTGTTACATTTTTCTCCTTGGCTTAGGTTTTGCCAGGTGAGATCCAAAATAGCAGTCAGAGCTTCACCTCCCCTGCTCTGAGCAAAGCTCATGCACTCCAACAGCCTGTGCTCTTTGTGCCAAGTGGTCTGCAAAAGCAGAAAACTCTAATGAATCATGGAGCATTTAAGAGACTCATGGATGGTAAAAAAATCTAATGGGATTGAGGTTTCTAATGCAAAGACCAGCATAATTGTTTAATTGGAGCATTTAGCTTTCTTGAACAGGTTAACAAGGAAATGAGCATTGCCTACAGCAGGAGAGCACTCTGGCAAAATGGCCTCAGGAAAGGGGTTCTTAATTTGACTTTCAGAATTTCCCAACCACGAAAGCACAATCACTTCATTGCAAAATCACTGTGCTTCTGCAGGATAAGCTTTGTGCTAAACAAATGCTTGTAGCAATATGTGCGATTAGGTGAGATCATATGAGGAAATAAAATATGTTTTGCCATGGTGTGGCTGAACAACAACTTCCTCCATCAGCTGAAATGGGATAATTTGTTTACAGAGCAGGTAAATGCTTCTTGCTAGGCAAGAATGAAGACTGGAGCCTATAGAGTCAGTAAATGTGAGCCAGCAAAAGGGTGATTTATGAAAGGCTGCTTCTCTGGGCAGTTCTATGGACATCCCCATGAAAAGGAAAGTAGTGACTTCTTGTTCTGTCCCTGTTGTGCTGCTCTGCCTCTGACTTAACACCTCTGCTCCTCTGGAGTATTTTTCTTCTCAAACAAGTAACAGAAAGGGTTTAAGACCCCACTGAAGTTGAAGAGAGATTTCCTTTATGTATTGTCATGAAATGTTTTGTCTGAGACAGAAAGGAAGCAAGGCCAAAGGAAATGCTCTGTATGACAGCTTTAGGTGTCAGCTGCCAGCATTGCCCTACTTTATTATGAGTTCAGCTATTACGAGCACTACTGCACACCTGCAGTAATGCTACAACAAAGATTATAGGACAGGCACAGGTGGCATCATGAACATATCAAAGATTCATGACAGGATCCACACTAGGAGGGAGCTCTGGGATCAGCCTGTCAATTCTTCATGTGTGTTCAACTCCATCTAACTCAGGTCACCTGGCGTCACGTAACCAGTGTCGCAACACTCAGCACTGTCACCTGCCCTGGGACCCAAGGAAAACCTGTGGACATTCCTCAGTAATTATCCAGAGGCTTTCAACAGACCCTCATGCTGAATCCACCCTGTTCATTCCACATGAATCTCTGACATTTTTTAAAAGGTGGATTTTTTTCTGATGGCACGCCTTACAAAAGTCTTGCTTAACCCAAGTGCTGTCTTTGCAATCAACAAGGACATCATTCCCACCCAGCCTGGGTATGGATAAAATCTGCTCCTGCCTTCAGCATGAAGACTGCTCTGGGTACTACTGCAGCTGAATTAGCTATAGAGTAGTCCAACATTAACAACTTCTTGTTTTCATTACCGGTTTGTGTTCCTCATTCATCCTAAAGTTACCTGCAAAGTATCAAACCTCAGAATAAAGATAGCTAGAAAAGCAGCTTGTGTCATAGTTAAGACTCATGTTTGACTCAGAGCTGAAGGAATAAACATTCCTGACTTCTATTGGTAATTTCTTTTCCGGGTGTTCCAGTGGGTGGAAGAAAAATCTCTGCATTCCTGCAGGGGAGGAAGATCAACATAAAATCAGATGAAAGACTGTCAGATCCCAGGCTGAGTGCCAGTCATGTCCACAGGGGTTTTACCCAGTTAATACAGCGTATTTAGTGTCATACTGTAAAATCTTTTTTACTTAGATTTGTCCTTGAAAACAACTCCCTTGGGTTGTATAATTTCCCTAGTAAAAGCCTATATATACTGAACTACAGCAGGCTATTAGGACAGATTTAAAAGAAAAATGAATCTTTTCACTATTAAACATGCTGATTACATTACGAAGTCTGTCTTGGTCTAGAAGTACATTCTTAAGCAGACCTTTGTCAAACATTTTTACTGCACACTCAATAGACATGGAGGAATCCTCTTGCAAAGAAGCACAATCACTTTGAAGAACAAATTCTGCACACTGTACTTATCTAACAGCCTTTCAGAATTTCCTAATCACTGAAATGCTGAGCAGTATTGCTAATACAGTAAAACAAGGACACTCAGCACTTTATGATAAAAAGGGCTTCATAATCACAACAGTAGAGATATGTATAGGGAGACAAATTGCAGAATCCTTCCCTTGGAAGAAACCTGGCTGCAATCAGTGGAGGTGTTTGCAGGGTGAGATGGAGCACATGAGTTCCATAAGATCTATTTCACTATGTGTCAAACTCCTCAAAGCACTCACCAGAGCAAGTCAAAAACCACAAGATAATGCTGCTCAGCATCTACTGAGAAAACTTACTGTACTCCCCTGCAAGTGAAGGCCCTAAAGAGTTGTATGTCACACAAACATCACCTCTTGGAGAGCTCCATTTTCTCCAGAGACTGGGTACTTGCTACGTTTCCCACCCTGCCATGACACAGCTGCACGCCTAGCACACTCTGAATTCATCATTTTCACTTTCCTGTCATTGCGAAAGAGCTCGTGTTTGGTTGCTGTCCTGCCTGTTCCTGCAGATGTTCTGCTGTGCTTGTTGGAGGAGACTGTGCTTTGGGTATGGCACTGCACCCAGGCAGTGGGGCATCCCGGGGTGCCTGGGGCTGGGAGGCTGATGGCACAAAGGGCCAAGTTTAGGGCACAAACCAGTTAATTCAGAGTCCAGTCCCATGCCCCCAGCATGTGCCCAGCACAGCAAACACCTCCACATGCATGCACTTCCTCCATGATGAATGAACTGCAGTATGTGTGGGCAGACAGATTCATAGCACAACCTCAGGGGCATCACCAGGAAATGCAGAAGACACAGTAAAACCCAAGTTTAAACAGTAATAATTAAATGCTGGGTCTCTCTCCTCATGGATATATTATATGAGCGTGACATCTTTTTATTCCATTGCATACAAGCTCTCCCAAACATTGTTCAAGAGTAATTGCATCTCATATATCCAGTACATCTCTGTCTAAATGCATTTAATGATTATACCATTTCCCTTCCTGTTAGAAATACTTCTTACAGTTGTTGCAAGGTAAGTGTGATTTTTAGAGACAGCCTTGTCTCTGCTCCATTTTTGCTGTCTGTCATGTAGACTTGGCAGCTGTGTCACATAAGTCACATTTGCGCTGTTGCAGTTGTTGATTTTCTTATTTAAATTTACAATACTAGAAGCCAAAAATCAAGCTGGATCCTGGCTTCCCATAACTGCTTGTCTTACAGGGATGAAGCAGAGCTTTGTGATTTTATGTTTGCTTGCTCTGAAGAGCTACTGGTTGTCAGAAGGGGATAGGGGGCAAGTTCAGATCCACCTCATTGTGGGGAAATTAATATCATGATGCTCATCCACTTCCATATCCCTCTGCTTTGTCCCTGTGAAGTGCTTTGAGGATTAACTGAGTTCTATCCGGAGCTTACAGTGTCAAATCCAGGCTCTGCCTCAGCTGAAGAGGAAGTGGAAAGTAAACATCTGAAAGAAGTAATGAGAGAGGTTGGCTTGCTCCCTATCTATCCTGGGACACTCCACTCCAGGACCCCACTGTTTTCAATAAACAAGTCTCAATTTTTACCCCTTTTTAGTATTATTTTTTCTTTCCCATTTTGGTTCTAATGAAACCTGGTAAACAGGAGGTAGCATCCTCTCTCAAACGGGTACCTCACTGGATGCCACAACCACAGCAATGGTCTGAGCACTGCACTCAAACCGGAGGACATGGGATGTTGAAGACAGCAGCCTGGGCTCCTTCTGTAGGCAGGTATCTGGTAAGACAAAGCCATGGGAGACTCAAAACCCTTCCTGGCAGAACCTGTGGGCACAGGAACAAGCCCCTCTCTGCTGCACACAGCTGGATCCTGCAGCAGGCAGATGTGAGGAAAGCACTTCCTAGGACCTTGGGAATGGAGCAGCCTTTCCCAACAACAGCAGGCATTTTCCTCCATGGGAAGGAGGTTTCAGATGAGATCAGCAAGGCTGCCAGCTTGGAGCAAAGCTTCCAGACCACCTCAATCCCCATGCTTCAGATTTTCTGCATTCCTGCCAGGACCACTCAGAATATCCAAAATACCTCATTTTCATAAGGAAACATGAGCAGTTCACTTGCTCTGTGGCACCTCCTTGCCCTTCAGCCAGGACAAGGGGAGGTGTGAAAGAAAGCCAAGTTGTGGCAGTGGCTGCAGAGTGGCAAGATGATATTCCTGCTCAGAATCTGGCAGGAACAGGGCTAAGTGTGCTGAGTGGGTGCCAGCACAAGATTCAGGCCGTGTTGACTTCTCAGGGAGAACATGCTGTACCAAACATTTCTTATTGTATATCTTATATAAAGAAAACATTTAGCTCACCACCCAGCACTAGTTCATAATAAAAAAAGCCAGTGGCTTTTTCTGCTGTGTACATTGTATTTGTGTGGTCAAGTCAGCTTGGGGATACATACAGGATGCTCAGAGTGGTCTGAGCAATCATTTAAGCTGAGAGCAATCTACTAGAGCTAAAAAAGGAACCCACAAACAGGTTTTGCTGAGCAAATACAGCAGACTGACCTGTGCAGTAAACCATCCTTTCCATCTCTCTTTGGGGAAAGAGTGTCTGACAGATCCAGAAGTGCTCCGGAAGATACCCCTCCCCAAAGCCATTAGAGCTTCCATAGGGTGCATCACAAAACACCCCTTCCTGAGTGGGCTTTCCTCTCCACTGATGTTGCTGCATCACAGCAGAGCCAAAACCCAGTGGTTTTTCGTAAATTCATCTTTCTGCACTTGCAGAGTGGGCAACCCAAAGCGACCACACACTCTCCCAAAGTCCCTGCCAAAACTGTGTGAATGGCTCCAGTGTCCCAAAGTCTGGGTGGGTGCTGTGGGATGGCCAGGCTGATCTGAGTAGGTCTCAGGCTTGCACATGAAAGGGCTGCAGGACTCCTGCCTTGGAGAGGGGTCTGCATTCTTTAGGAGACCCTAAGGTAACATAGGGCTTGCAAAGGACCAGAGAGGGAGGTGTATTGGGGTCTGACTGACAGAGGTTGCAGCTCTGCACAATTATCAGAATAATTTTTGAATATCAGCAAAAATTTCTCTTGAAAGGAAAAAAGAAGCTTCTAAATTGCAAGGAAAAAACCTGCTTAAATTTCCATCCACATTCTTTTGCTGAAAATCACAAAAAGATAAACACAACATGCAGAAACTGTGAAACCCCTCCCACACACACATTTTCTGTTAACAGTCCCTCAAAAATCTCATGAGAACTTAATCATGATGGAAGAAATTCTTAGAGCTCAACATTAATCAGTTTGCTCTAAAAATAAAGCAAAATCCTTGATACAGCACCTCCCCTGTTTCCCCCCTCTTGAGACAGAGTTTTTGGGATGTTTGTTTAACCGCACTGCTCAAATTCATGACCTATTAGAGGTACAAGGCAGATCTAGCAAACAAAAATGTCACACTGGGGTCACTCAGTTTGTCCCTCTTGCAGAATATGACCTTCAGGGCAGGCTTCTTTTGAAACTGCATTTTGAAAGAAAGAATTTTCCTCCCCTCTCAGTTCACCTCACATTTAATACCCTTTTTTTTGTTTCCCCATTTCTAGGAAAGTGACACTGGGTGAAGCTCCCTCAGCCCCTGCAAGTGGTTATCAATCCCTGCCCTCCAGCAGCCAAACATGAGTTTGTCCCACAACAGTGGGAGATGCTGCACTCCCCTCAGGAAAGCTTTATTCTCTTTTTCTCCAGCCTCTCACAGCTGTAAATGCAACTGAATTTCAGATTCCTGTAGTATTTCTCTATCAGCAGAAGTGTGCACACCGGGGAAAAGGAACAATCTTTGTTCAACACTGTTGCTTTTTAGCAGGTCCAACCTGACATGCAGAGAATGTGCAGCCTGTGCCTCCTCTCAGGACAGGTAGAGCTGTAGCACAGGTACCATGGAGGTCAGATGGTGCAGGTTAGCTTTTGTTCCGAGACTCCAAAGACATCAATTAATGTCCCACTTGTGCTCATTACTGGCCGGTATTGCAGCAAAGGTAAAAAGCTTCCACAACCTCTTATTACCCCTCTGAGTTTGCTGCCTTGAACACCTGGTGATTTTCTAGGTGTGCTGGTTTGTTTTGCTGTAGCACAACTGCATTGCTGTTCTCATTGCTAAGCAATTAACAGTTTGTCCTTCCAGAAATATCCAACGCCCTGGACACTATTAGCTCCTCGGAACACTTTCAACAAAAACATTCCAGGGGAGCTGCATTAGCAGCTCTGCCACTTTCGGGGATAAGCATCTCTCCAGCCACATACCCCACTACAGAACACCAGAGTAGGACAGGGAGAGGGGGTTACTCATGGTCGGTTCCTGTTCTGCCAAGTTCTGCACAAACTTTTCATCTGACATCACTCTGAGACTGGCACATTTCCAGTGAAGAAACTTAGCCCTACCCTTCCAGAGAAGTGAACCTGCACCAGGTTCCTATGGCTTCCAGCCAGTTGGGACTTCCAGGGAGGACAGCTTGACCCCTGGATCAAAACTGTGAATGCAAGCCTCAAGAGTAACTCATCAGAGACAATTCCCTGAAACTAATGATCGTTTGGAATAAGATCTGAAAAACCTGCAGGCAATGGTCAAAAGTGCTAACAAACCCATCTTTTAGGTCCAGCCTACCAAAGGGTCCAAGAGGACCAGGATCTCTCCACTAAAATAAAAGTTAAAAAAAACATCAAAAGCAACCTCAAAATGGAATCAGTATTTCCCAAACACTTTTTTCCTCATTCATTCTTTTAGTTAAAATGAGTAAACTCACACCATGGTTTTGCTTCTGTGTGACAAGACAGAGTCCTCAGGATTTCTGTATGCAGTACTCCAAATTTACATTAGTAATTGACATTTAAAATGCAAAAGGTACACACAATCAGCAAGTCCTTGCCATGAAAGCTGCTGGACAGTGTGTGGGGCTCAGCATGCCCATGTAGCAGTGGGACACTGCACGTTCACTCCCTGCAGCATTTTTGTCACAAATGACCACACTGAATCAAAGAAAGGACTGTCTGGCCTGTGGACATGTTACCAGCTATGAGAAAGGTATAAAAAGGTGCACTTGGTGGTTTTACTTTCCCACAAGAATACCCTCCTACCTTCAGCAGTCTGCAGAGATGTGTCTCCACACATTCTCGGGATCCCAGGCTGAAGCAAGAAGGAAGGATATTTGATGCATTTTACATACATCTCTACCCATTTATTTAAAAAAATTAAAATATACAAAACAAATGTCAAAATATTTTCTACAGGTAGGTGCAGAAGTATCTGCACGGCTTTATTTACACATTCTCTAGTGAGAATCTCATTTAGAAAATCAGTTTAGGGCATAATACTCAGCACCTATGCAATTGTAGCTATGGTGTAACAGTCCTTCAGTATATTTAGACTTCTTGTGTTACACTTAACACTTGCCTGATCTCAGCCATACAAAAAAGCTGATATTTAAAATGCCATCAATATAGTTATTTGTCAGAACCTTCCCTCTGTGTAAAACTTGAGTTATTGTTGTGGAAAGGAAGGAGGAATAAATCCCCATGTATGACAAAAACAGATTCTCCTTCAAACAGCTGGTGAAGGAATGGGCTCAAAACAAAGGGAAGAGGAGGGAGGAATGTCACCACTGCAGGGACACCCAGCTGCACTGACATCATCCCCAGTGCCTACAGGAAAGACTCAGGCTCCCTTTCTTTGCCCATGGGGGTTTCAGCATCCCTGAAGCAGCTGCCCTTCCTGGCGGAGGAGCTCTCGCGGTGGCTGTTGAGCTGATAAACTCTTCTCTTGAACAGGCGGTGCAGCTTCTCCTGGAACTGGTTGCCAATGAAGCAGTAGAGCAGGGGGTTGATGCAGCTGTTGGCAAAGGCCATGCAGATGCTGAACGGCAGCGCTGTGTCAATGACCCCCAGCACCTCACAGCTGTCGATGACGTCCATGTGAGCCAAAGCATTCAGAAATGTCAAAACGTGGAATGGCAGCCAGGAAATCAGGAAGGCCATGACAACAGCAGCCACCAGCTTTAGGACTTTGTCCCTCTTCTGCCTGCTTTTCCCAAACTCCTGTGCTTTAAGCAAGTGCCTCCTGATCCAGATATAGCAGGTGGTGATCACTGCCAAGGGGATGAAGAAGCCAAGGGTGTTTTTCAGGAAGGCGGTTGCCACAGACCATTTTGCATAGTTCTCATAAGGAAAGGCCATAATGCAAGCATTGACCTCCAAGCTTTCTACATAGTAAGTGTCTCGGAAATAAAAAGTTGGGAGGGAGGACAAACAGGCGAGGCCCCACACAACCAGTGCTACAAAATAAGCTTGTTTTGGAGTCCTCCTCTGGGAGTGAATAGGATGGACAATGGCGTGGTACCGGTCCACGCTCATGCACGTAATGAAAAAAATACTTGCAAACATATTCAGACACAGGACAGAACTGGAGATCTTGCACATGAGAGACCCAAAGAGCCAGTTGTATCCCTGAGCATAGTAGGTGGCCCAGAAGGGGAGGGTGGCCAGGCACAGCAGGTCTGCCATGGCCAGGTTGAAAATATAGATATTAGCCACTGTCTTAGGGCCAGTGTGACGACAGAGCACCACAACCACCACACTGTTGCCAACCAAGCCAAGAACAAAAACTGCAGAGAAGAGGGCTGGAATTAGTGAAAACTGATAATCTGAAGAGGTGAGGGGGCAGGGAGGGGATGAGTGCAACACAGCTGATGAGTTTGCCAGTGCTGTGGACAGGACTTGGAGACTTTCCCTGGTGGTGACAACCAGGGAGTAGTTGCTCTGCATGTTTGTGCTGGTGGAAAGGGAGTTTCTTCAGGAAATTCATGGGCTGGCAGCACTTTCCTATCACATCACTCACCTGCAGAACAGAAACCATGTTAGACGTGCACTCTGCAGCTGTCTTAGCTCTGAAATCACACAGATTCAATAAAATAAAAACCATTTGAAGTTGTATCAGTAAGCTGAGTGCTGAAATACCAGGCAGCCCTGCTGAACTCCTTACCTCCATCCCACTGACAGGACACAATTAGCCTTAGGGAGGTCACAGCACTTTTTAATTAGCCTGGCAGAGAACAGAGCAGCTGGGGTTTATCCGTGATTACAGATGGTGCTTTCTGAGGCCAGCAGAGCAGAAGGATTATGGACTCAGGTGGTGGAGACACTTTGGGAACTTCTGTGACCCAAAGGCCATGCTGAAGCTCCTCGTGATCCTTTTCTCAGTTTTCTCATGCTATTTCCAGCACTCTGAGCAGTTAAAATAATATAAAAAGGCAGCAGCCAACAGTGGAGATCAGGGACGTCACACCTGAGGGTCTCCTGGGACTCCACAGGCATGAAAGCAGCCTTTTAACAGGACTATTAGGAAAGCAAGCTGTGATTTATTTTTTTATTATTACTATTTTTTTTCAATTCACAGGGCTGGACACAAAGACACTGAAGGGTTTGCAAAATGTCATTATATCTGCATCTCTTTCCCTCATGACAGCTTTAATCAGAGCAGTACAAGAGAGAATTTCAATGCAGACACAAGCAATAAACTCAGTCCTTGCAGGCACTGGATTTAACAGTACTGTGTGCCATTCATTTAGAAATATCAGGACTGGATTTCAGGAGGGAAAATGTAGCTATAAAACAGCTAAAATAAGAGAGTTAATTGACAGGTCTGTCTGTTGCATTTCAACAGCTTGTGTCTGCACGCTGAGCAGGACATTTTGCAAACTTTAAGACTTTCTAAGTCAATGAAGAAGATATCATACCCAAGTGTTTTATTTTACGTACTAGAAAGAGGCAATTAATTTTTAATTACGTTTTTGTGGAACCAAAAAGCATTTAAGAATTCTCATGGAGCCCTAAAAATAACAGAAATTTTCACCAAGACAACAGATCTGGGTAATGATCTCTCATTTAACAGAAGACAACTGATCATTTCAAACATATTTTTCTGTATCAACAGTTTAATGTACTGTAGCTTATCATTTGCTCAGTGCAAAATATGCAATATACTACTTTGGGTATACTGACAAAAATTTAATTTTAAATATATTGTCTCGACAATGAAAATTCAGCAGGGGAATTCCTGCAGAGTGCTGGTATTTAAAGTCACAAATAGTTGATCATAAGCCCATGGTCTGTATTCAAACAGGTCCTAAACCCAATGAAAGCTTTTCTGTTTGGGAACAAAAATATTCAGAGAGGGTCTGGAGTCCCATTTCACCCTTGTGTCCTGAGCCCTTCATT
The DNA here is from genome assembly GCA_013397075.1 of Rhabdornis inornatus. Classification (NCBI taxonomy): domain Eukaryota; kingdom Metazoa; phylum Chordata; class Aves; order Passeriformes; family Rhabdornithidae; genus Rhabdornis; species Rhabdornis inornatus. Next base: position 1,309,981 of record VWZS01006390.1, read on the forward strand.
TTAACATATAGAAGCTGAAGTCTCAGAACCAGTCACAAAGCATTACATCCCTCACTGACTCCTAGCAGAGGGACCGCACCATCATTATTTGTAGTGTATTACAGAGAACAAAGTTTCATTGACAAACACACTCCCCCGCCTCTGGTCTTCAACAAATGCTGCCTTAGGATCTGCTCTGAGCTCCTCATTCCTACTCTCACTGCAGGCACAAGACATTCCAGCACAAATTGAATCCAATCCATGGAAATTATGTTCTAACAGCAGATAGAGAACTTACCTCTCAAGCCTCACATTCATCTGGATGTGGCTCTAGAATTCCGTTCTCCTTTTTTCCCTTTTTCTTCTGTGAGTATCACCACCAGCAATCTGCTCTCTCATATCTTCCCTTTTCCCACTGGGAGGCTTTAACCTACATAACTCCAGAACTGAAATATGAATGCCCGCCAGCTTCTTTTCCTTTTGGAAGCAAAACAGTTTGAGAACCCCCCTTTCCAAGGCCACGTGAGCACATGCAGTAAATCAGGAGAGAGTAACAAGACAGCCAGAAGAGAAAAAAAAAAGCAAGCAAGAAAAAGGAAATTCACACAAATATCGCTGTGGTTTTCTACTGCAGCTCTTGGGCCAGGAGGATACACCCACACACAGCCCCTTTCTGCCCTCCACGTGCACACACAACATGTGGGAGCCTCCACAAAAGGATTTGTTCATCTCTGAGGGCTGAGGGATTCCCATGCAGTCTGTGGAGTCCTAGCACTGGCTAACACATTTGAGAATGAAATAGGCTATTAGTCCTGGCAGAATTGACTATAACGTGAACACAGAGAGACAGAACGTGGAGGAACATCACTGCGTTCACAACAGCATTGGCTGTGTAAGGGGGCTGATCCCATCTCCCAGGGGATGGGAAAGCCACTGCCCTGCTCCTTGCAGACATGCACGCTGCTGGGACTGAGGAGGGCAGCAGGACAAATCTCAGGATTTGTCTCTGCTGAGAGCAGGCTTGATTCTGAGGCTGCACTGGGGTAGGACATGACCCAAATGAGCTCGTGCCAACTCCCATTCCCACAACACAGAGTTTTTACATCTGCTCCTTCCTTGCACCACATGCTGTGGCTGGCCTCAGCCTCCTCTCCCTGGAAAGAGCTCCAAGGGGACTCCTGGAGGATAAGAACAGGAGAAAAGGAAACACCCATAGGCTTAAACATTTTGCCCTGGTGCCTGAGTGTGATCTCCTATGCAACAACTGCCCATTTCCTGGGGGCATGTGTACTGTGCTCCCCAGCAAGGCTTCGTGTGCCAGACAGAAGCAAGCACTGGAATCCCTGCCAGTGACATGTCCCTTTGTCCCAGCCTGGCTGCTGGCTGCCTCTCAATCGCTAGCCAGAGCTGCACCCAAGCACATCCCATCCTTGGAACATCAGCACAGCCTTGGAGTGAGGTGTATCCACCTGTGGGGCTTGGGGAAGCCCCAGTGCCTGTCCTTGCTCCAGGGCTGTGCAGCACAGCAGCAGCCATCACCAGCTCTGCTTATACCAGAGTGACCCAGAGGACAGATGGAGCAGGGAAAACAGCCTTTAAACAGCGTCTTCAGGGGAGCCAAGGGCTGAGCAGGCTGTGGAGAACAATCTCACCAGTGCCACCATAGCCCAGCTGTGTCTTTGACCAGTTGAAAAAGCTTCAGAGAGCATTGAAAAAGCTTATCAGCAAACTCATACACATCCATCCCCTGGAGGTGAGTGCTACATTCAAGGAAGAGAGAAGAGTCCTCAGAAGAAGTATTTATCTGCCTCATAATTCAAAGTCCAGTTCTTAGCATTTTCTGTGCTAAAAGGAGACTGAGTTATTTAAAGAAAGGGAATTCCATGCAGCATTTCTATTTACCACAGTGCAGCAATTTACTGCCTCAAGGACACGGTGGCAAAGCAGTTGGTGGTCAGGATGTCAGGCTGCAAGCACACAGTGCCTGTGCTTGGAGCAAACACTGGAAGAGAGAGAAAGTCATGAGTCCTGCAAAGGAGAAGAGCTGCACCTTCTGCCACCAATTTCCCCTCTACACACCCTGCCTGGGGTCTGCAGGACTGCTGGCCCACTGGTGAGTGACTTGAGATGTCAGCACTCACTCTGAACCATATTTATTAATTTTTTTGGTAACAGGACATTACTCCTCAGACAGGAGTCCTTGCTGCTACTTGCACACAAAAAAATTGGTAAAAGGTTTTCCTCCATTCCCAGCAAACACCCAGTGAAAGAAAAAGGTACAAGAATATTTATTTTTCAAAAATAACAAACCCTATTTGTTTAGGCTGAAATATAACGTTTTCCTTTCCACACAACTTTTGATCCTTACAGACACTGACTGTGTTTATTCTGTTTTGCCTACAAAACTGAGACTTTAGCAGACAAGAAATGGCCCTGATGCACCCAGTGCAGTGGGGGTCATACCTCTTGCTGCCCTTTGACAAATTCTGCTCCCACTCATTCCCCTGCCAATGCTCAGTGCATCTGATTCCTTATCTGATCCCAAAGCTTCCTCTCACTAATGTACAAATCCCTCTCTCTTCTATTTCTCCCACCTTTTCTTTCTTCCTCTTACTATTTCTGAGCATTCTGTATGGCCGTGAAACAGATGGCCAAGTTGTCGTGCACAAAACAACATCCATGCCATGTAGTGCTGCAGCTGGGCTAATGCCCCTGAGCCTGTGGGATGTGTTTTCCACTGCCAGGCTGGTAGATCCAGCACATGGATCTGCTGCAGCAGAGCCCAGCACACAGCTCAGCACAGGCAGAGCTTTTTCACTGCTTATCTGCCTGCAAAGTTATAAAATCTGCAAGTTTTCAACACAAGACCTGTTCAATTTTGAATTAGTAGAAGCTTGAGGTTTCTGGGGGTTGAATTTGGGGAAGGATTTTATGTCTTTCACATCAACTAAAAAAATTCACAGTTCAAGAGGAGCAAGAAATTTGCTGCAGGCTCACATATAGCCCTTAGGTTTGTCTTTCTATCCTCAAGCCTGTGCACCCAAAGAGGTCAAAAGGTCACCAGAAGTGTTTAAAAAAAACCAACAAACCCAAAAACCCCAAAGCACCAGCACCACACACAATTCAAATAGCACCTTCTGATCAACTGTACAAATAAAAAAGAAAAGGATCCAGGCACTCCAAGTCCCAGGTCTTGGATTTTGCAGGGAAGTGCTGCCTCTGTCAGGGATGGAGTATTCCAAACAAGCAGCCTGACTGTGCCAGCAGGCTGCCAGAGCCACCTCTCGAGGCTAAACCTTGCCAGCCTGCCAAAGGCTCAAAGTAATGTGAGATCCAGATGCAAACTGTATTCATGATCTTGATTTGATCCTTTTGGAGAAAGCAGAAGGGGAAAGAAATCTTTTATAAATGTGCTCCCCTGAATGCATCGATCACATAGATCACTGTGGCTGTGTTTGGTGTTGGTTTACAGCAGGATCCCCTGACTCCCTGGTCCCAGGGCTGGCAGCAGGAGTTGGGGATCCAGAGCATGGATGGATCCTCATCATCATCAACAATTATGATTTTCATCACGCAAGACCCTGGGATTAGCTCAGCTGGATGGAGCATGGTGCTAATAATGCCAAGGTTGCAGGTTTGATCCCTACATGGGCTGGAAGAGCTGGACTTGACAATCCTTGTGGGTCCCTTCCAAATCAGAACATTCTGTTTTGCCAAACAACAGGCCTTCTATACACAGTCTCCAAAACCATCCTGCCTGCTACTGGGCTCCCCCAGCATTCCATAAACTTTTCTAAGCATTCCTTCTTCCTGCATTTGTTTGTTTAAGGGTTTTTTTAGGGATTCATATCTCAGTCCTGCAAGTAAGATTGGAGAATCTACCTCACCCTTCCCCAGCCCCAGAGCACTCCTTCAGAAAGCTGAGTGCTTGCATCTTCTCTGGGGACTCAGGGAAGGGGGCACTTGTGAGCAGTGACCTTGAAGGTTGAAGGCTGAGGCAGTGAGTCCTATTCCCATCCAGCATCCATGGTTCTTGCTGGGTCAGTTCTGGGTCTTAGCACTGTCTTGTACCTCTGAAGCAGGATCAGTTCTGGCAGTGGGTGTCTGCAAACCCAGTGCTTGGTCAAAAGGGAGAACTGCCAGCATTCTCAAAGGCAAGACCATGGTCAGTGTTTCACTCTCCCTGCTGGAGCCATGATTCTATGTGGAAGAATTAAGCAGGCCTGGGGAAAGTGCTGCTTTTTCACCTCACAGCAGCACAGCAGCGACCGCAAGGGCCACCCAGAGAGGGCCCATCAGATACTCTGAGAGTATCTGGTCCCATTTAACAGACCTTCTATGCTGGAAGAGATCAGTTTTGGAGCAGTTCAGTGAGTGTGACAGAGGCATTTGGGAGGGAAGAGGGATGCCCTTTCCACCTCCAGCATGCAGAAAACTTCTCCAAAGCCTTATTTTATGAGATGTTTGTGTCCAGCTCATAGCACTGCCAAGATTGAGGTTATCCTCCATGACATTGTTTGTTCAAATTATTGGCTGTAAGCATTTTACAAGCTACTAAAAATAATAAAGAAAACAAGCACATAAGTGATTTTGAAAACAAGCTGCACCCGTTGCTATTAAAGGCAAGGAGTGCACACACACCCTGGCACTGCTGCCTGTTCTTGGGGCATGCCTGTTCTTGCTGAAGGCAGCAGGACTTGGTCAAAACTCCACTCCTGAGGGCTGCACAGCTCCCAGCCATGCCCCCAACACAGACAAACCACCAGACTCCAGGGCTTGTCAAAAACAGGCACAGAGCCTTCATGGCCATAGCAGCATCAGGGGCAAACACGGCATTTCAGCAACTGAGATAACACAGGGACCCACAGTCAGCTTTCATAATTTATCATCACTGGTAATTTTCTCCTGCTCACTTCTCTCAAACCAGGTGCTGTGATGAGCAGTAAAAGTCAAGACACTGGATAGACTCCTGTCTAACTTCTCCTTTATTTGTACTAATGTAGTTGTATATAGCCTGGCATTTAAAGGATGTGGGAGAATGCTTCACATTTCTTTTTAGGGTCTGAAGGTGACATTTAGGAAGAGTTAGGACTCTGTGGGGTTTTATGGAGTTACAGAGCACCCAAAAGGTCTTTTTCCAGAGATATTTTAAAAATAAAAGTCTTCCTCCCTTTGCTATTTTGAACTATAATCACTGCAAACATCTTTCCCACTTTTTAAGTGTTTTTGCTAGAAATTTCTCTTATGTTCCAAGAATACTGATGCACACACAAAAGAGAGTTCACTAGCTAAATAAAGCTTTGGGGATGTAAAATTATTCCTGACATTTGCGTGTTCCCCCTTATTTAATCAATCTTTTCACCAACAAAGCTATTAAGTGATTCTACTCACTCCATCTTTTCCCAACAAAAAGTTTAAAGAAAGCAAACCTTGCTCTTTTAACTTATTAGCAAGACCATCCTAAAGTAGATGTTTTGACTGCTACCCTCAATCTTCTAAAGAAAATTTGTCTCCTTAAAATCCACACTATTAAGCAAGGCTCTTGACATCAGCTACAAACAATTTCTGAAGGGGACGTGCTGGGCTATAAATCCCAGATGTCAGATAAATCAGTGACTGAAAAAAAGACAAAAACACCACCATGGTCATGTGGTGGGTGGAATAGGTTTTAACAGAAGACCTTTAGTGGTTCAGCTTTTCCATTAAAGCCGGGTGGATGAGCCACCTCAGCCAAAACATGATGCACTCCAGAAACCCTCCAAGCAGATGGAGAGAGACAATCAAAATCCCTGCACGTGGAGCACAGAGAGCTGAGCCTGGAAAAGAGAACCCAAGAGCAGGATGCTAATATTTGAATGGACCATAAAGGGAAAGTTTGTTAAAAAGGTGAGTAACAACTTGTGTGTTCTTCTCGAGGAGCATGTCCTTACCTTGTCTCTGCAATCACCGCAGCAGGGGTGCTCAGGAAGCTGCAGCTGGACAGGCAATGCTGAGCACTTCTTGCACAGGGCACTGGGCACTGCAGAACACACAGGACATTCCTGTGGCCACGCTCTTGGACCAGCACTCAGCCCACAGCAAAGGTTTAGCTCTCCGCAGTGCTGAGTGTTGCCATGCCTCTGCACTGTTTCTGCCCAAGGGCAGCTGCAACCAGGGCTGCCGTCAGTAAATATAGGCAGCCACAGCCAAGATCCTGCAAGGCAGCTGCCACCCCACCTCCATGCTTAGTGGAATCTTTACAGGGAGAAACTGGAATTGCCAAAACTGACAAAGTGTAAAAATCTGGTCACTTTGATACATACGGGCTTCCTTGACCCTATTAGGCTCTAAGGCAAGGAAACATTCTGCAGCTCTGTGGTCCTGTTCCACCACAGTGCTTTAGTCCAGTTAAGCAACATCTGGCAGCAATGAGCTCTAAGAGCTGCATGCTTTTGGTCTGAAAATTTCCAGTATGAAATCAAGGAGAGTTACAGAGAGCACTGGGCTTAACTAAGAGCTAGAACATGGTAACACTGCTGGAATTACAGCCAGAAATAAAGCCTGTGTGGAATAAAAAGCTACTACCGGAAATAAAGCCTGTGTAGAATAAAAGGGACACCAGAGCAAGAGATCCATCTTCTTCAGCCTGAGCTACAAACTTCAGCTAAAGGCAAGAGCATACCCAAGCACACAATGCAGCTCACTTGTCCTGCACAGAGATCAGCAGAAACCTGTCTCCTTCACAGGGTTGCACTGACAAAGTCATGGAGGGATGGATATTCCTAAGCTGTGCTGCATCAGGAGGCAAGAGAAGCCATGGAGATCTCAGTAGCAGGACACCCCTCCAAGGTGATGTCCTCGAAGGAGCAGTCCCAGCTGAGCCAGGAATACAGAAAACAAAGATTCACCCACCAAAACCTTCAGCCTGACCCCAGACACATTCAGCTGGATGGGATGAGCAGGGCACATTTCCACCTTCCTCTGGGGCTCCCAGGACCAGCCCCTGGGCACAGTTCCATCACTGCTGCTCTTGGTGGAAACCAGATTTTGGCTCCCAGAAACACTGCACCAAAGCCTGTCTAACTAAATAAATGATGTTGTTTACAGCTGGAAGATGGTCACCATTACACAACATGATCATCCTGGCCAAGCTTCCAGGGAGAAGCTGTTCTTCAGGGGATTGTTGCTTGAAGAAATGAAGAAAACAGAACTAGCTGAAGCCAACATAGCAATTTAACAGCAGAGGAAACATAATCTGCTTCTGCTGAGAAAACAACAGAGCTACAAACTTGTCCAGGTCACACTTACTGTTGGGCATAGTATATATTTGGGGGTTTGGCCACTGTCTGGACAGAGCTGGCAGAAGAGGGGAGAGAAAGAAAACCCAATCTGCAAAACATGAAAAAAAGTAAAAAGCTGAGACAGACCAAGAAATTAAGAGCAAGGAAATGCACCGGAAGGCAGGGGGCTGACAAAAGGTGCTTCAACCACATCAGAACACATGAGAACTCCAGCAGAGGGAAGTGGAAAAGAAAAATTAAAAGAGTGACAAAAAACAAGAGCATCAGTTGTGTCACTGGCTGGCCTAATGACACATCAGCTGCAACCCCTGGGTTTAGTCCTGCTGTCATCATAAGCAGAATGATAAAATAATGGAGATTGCTGATCCCTGGCTGTTGAGTTCATCACTCAGGCCCCCAAATGCACTTCCCTTTGCACTGTGGGTATAGGAAAAAAAACAGGGCAGGGGAAAGATTTTAACAGATTTTTAAGAACATAAGTCCAGCTTCAGTTGCTCAGTGCATCTTCAGACCTGCTGGAGACAGGCAGTGCCCTGGGAAGGACAGTGTGCCTGTGGGGTGCTCCATGGGGTTCATCTTTCACCTCTCATAGATGGCTCAGGGCTTATCCCCAGAAGAAGCACTGCCAGGACACAGCACTCCCCTGTGCTTTCCCAGCTGTCAGAGAACATGAGGCTTGCACAGCCCTGGCAGTCTCCCATTTTACTGCAGAGGAGTCACAGCCATCACCAAGGCTGTGCTCAGGGCTTGGTCACAGCTGCATTTCCCTGAGCCTGAGCCCAGGGCCTGTGTCAGTGTGTGCAGCCATGCTGGGGTGAGAGTCCTCACCTCATACCTGGATGGTAGAGTCATCTTCCACTGCCTTTGCTGAAGCTCTAGCTGAAGAAAATCACTAAAATTCCTCCCAGAACAGTTTTTTTGAGCCAACTGCCAAGCAGACTCTGAGAATGGTGATAACCCATGAGCAGAAACCTGTCCCAGACAGCTGCCAGGGGAAGTCTGTTACCTGTTGCTGTTTGCAAAGGGCAGGAGGTGGGAAAAGCCACTATCAGAGCATGATGCTGGGCTGAGAAGTCTCCCTGCCTCTCAGAGCAACGCTTAATCAGCTCTGACGTGTCTAAACACTTAATCCCCACGGGGCTGCAGCAGGAAGAACCAGCTAATTTATTTTCACCGTTGGGGCACAGTCCAACCAACCCTGCCATGCCTGCAGTTCACCTGCCCAAAAGGTACATGTTCTTTTTCTTGCCTCCTTCTCTACTAACCATCAGGTATTAGATGCTGTGGCTGATGTGTGGCTGGTCATGTTCTTTCTCGTTATATTTATATTTACTTGTGCAGCAAAGGGTGGGCTGAGTCTGAATGTCTCCAATTCATGCCCAAGCATGTGCAAATGCACACCTGAAGAGACCACACTCTGCCAGAGAGCTGGACTGAAAACCCTACCTGGAGAAATAGCAGCATCCACTATCTCTCTAAACCTCTCCAACAACTATTTGCGGATTCTCAACACCAATGCCTTCAGAAATCTGACTTTCCTTCACAGCCTCTGGCTAGATGGGAACAATCTGACTTTCCTGACCCCAGGAACTTTCCATGCTCTCAGCAGGCTGCAAGAGCTGCATCTCAGCAGGAATTCACGCCTCACCTATCTGCATGCAAACACTTTCAGAGGACTATTAAACCTCATCAGCCTGGATTTGTCCCACTGCAATATCTTCGAAATCCACCCACTTCTATTTTCACACTTGCCTTCTTTAGAAAGGCTTGATTTAGCCTCCAATAACATGAGGTATGTCCCACAAGCCTTTAAGAACCTCTCCAGCCTCACGAGGCTGTCCTTGGAGGGCAATCACATAGAAGCCATCGGCAGAGATTCCCTGAAGGACCTGGAAACCCTGTACGATCTGAATCTCAGGAAGAATCGGATATGGATCATTCAAAATGGAGCTTTCACAAAGCTTCTCAGATTGGGCATGTTAAATTTAGGACACAACTTCATCACTGATTTGCCTAATCAGCTTTTTGAAGGATTGATCCAGCTCAAGACCATGCACCTTGAAGCCAACAGAATCACTGCTGTCAACTGCACCTTCAGACAGCTGCTCAACTTGAGAAACTTGTACTTGAACAACAACCAGATCTCCTCCATCTCAGACTCTGCTTTTTTACACCTAAACAAGCTGCACTTCCTTCACCTGAGCAGAAACAACCTCAGCTCGCTGCCCACGCACTTGTTCACCAAACTGCCCAAACTGAGGCTGGTGTTGCTGTCCCACAACCCCTGGAGCTGTGACTGCAGCACGCTCTGGCTCTGGACCTCGCGCCAGGCGGCCATCGAGGGGCTGGACTGTGCCTTCCTGCAGCCTCCCAACTCTACAGCACCTGGGGAGCCCCGTCCTGCCCCCCTGGGGGACTGCACGGTGCCACTGGAGCTGGCCAGTGAGGACAAGTGCAGGGTGGCTGGTACCAGCATGGCTCCCAGGCACCCCGCTCTGCCCGGCCAGCTCATCCTGCTGGCACTTGCCTGCCACACGTGGTACAGTGAGAGGGGATGGGGCACTGTGGTGGCCACGTTTTAATGATTATAGAGTGGAGGCTACTTACTTATTTTCTTGAAATTTGTTTATGAACAATGGTTCTCATGGTGGATTTTATATAGAAATAAAGGGATTTTATTATATAGGAATAAATTATTTCATTCATGGGCAATACTCTAATTTGAAATGCTAACATCAAACTTTGTGTCAAGGGAAAATTAGGTTGGATATTAGGAAAAAGTTTTTCATGGAAAGAGTGATCAAGTACTGGAATGGTCTGCCCGGGGAGGTGGTGGAGTCACCATCCCTAGATGTGTTTAAAAAGACTGGATGTGGCACTTGGTGCCATTGTCTAGTTGAGGTGTTAGGGCACGGGTTGGACTCCATCTTGAAGGTCTCTTCCAACCTAGTCATTCTGTGAATTCTGTGAACTTCAATGCAATACTCACATGGGCAAGTTCAGGGCTGGGACATGTGCTGGTGATGTGGGGCTGGGAAGCATGTTCCCCTCTGTCCTCCCCATTTTCCAACTGACCACAGCCAGGTGTGACCTCCCTGGGAAGGGCTGCCTTCCTGTGCCCAGCCCATACTGGGCATATCATGAGTATTGCTGAAATAGGAATAAATTGCACATGCTCCAGTGTATCTGGAGTCCTTAGAAAAGGCCCAGTCCATCAGTGTCACTGTGAGCATGTGGTACCTTCCCACAGCAGGCACTTGAGGATCTCAGCAGTTAGAATGTAAGACAGTGTTGGAGGTGTGGGCAAAAACACCACCATGTAAAACATTTTATCACTCAGCTGTCCCTCAGAGCACTGAACCTCAGCTAACATGGCTCTGCATTTACTCCTGCAAAGAGGTCATTTGTCTCAGTGATGGTCTGTACAAGTTGTGTCTCCCTGCATGCTACCAAGGAGCTCTGTCACAGCACTATTCCAGTGCCATATCCCGAGTCTGCCTCCCTTCAGCTGCTGCGAGACAGATCAGCCTTCTCTGTCCTCCCAAATGGAATTTTCCATTAGTGCAGGTATATTAAAAACCCTTATCCAATGTTTACTAGGTGCTTGCAAAAGGAAGCAATGGAATGTGTGCCAGACACACCACATTTGTCCCTGTCCTTAGAGGAATTATCCCAAGCTGATAAGAGGTAAGAGAGAAATAAACCCTTGTTTAGGGCTGAAAACAAACAAACCAGCACAATTTGACATGGGAAACTTGCCACAGAGTGCAGAGCAGGACCAACCTTTGCTGTTATACCAGGGAAGGGACAAAGTGGGGCTTCACAACAAACCCACACATGCTGCATCCTCGTTATATTTGTGATTAGGTTTGTGCAAAGTATTTAATGGTCAACATAAATTTTTGCTTACATTGTTTGTGCTGTTTCACCATCCTCACTTTACTCAGCTTCACATACTTTGAGAAGTAGTGGAAAAAAACTCCAGCTGGTTTCTTGCTTTTGCATTCCACTCTATCAAGCTGCAACAGAAAAAGGCAGAAGCAAAAAAAGCAAGCAAAGTCCACCTCAGCAATTTCTTAAGTCCCTAAAAGATTTAGATTTTTTTCCATTGAATAATACAAATTGATGAAAAATTTATATGGACAAGAACCTTCTCTGAACGCTTTGAAAAAACATTCCTTCCACTTTTACACCACCACCTCATTAAACAGTAACAGGAGCACAAGTAAATTACTTCCTCTGTGCTATGATAAAAAGTCATAGAAATATTTAACAAGTTACACACAGTTTGCTCAGGGAGAACATGTGGCTACATTTTTAATCCACAAAAAATGAAACTTGCAAGGAATACAAGAGGCCAGAAAACACAAGCAGCAAACTGAGGAGGCCATCTGGGCTTGTGAGGACCTTAAGATTAAGGATAAGGACAACATGCACCCACAAGGGCAGCAGCAAGTCCAGCTGTTTAAAAAAAATCATTATGAACAAAGCTGACACTGCTAAAAAAACATTGGAAACAAAAAGCACATAATTGAAGAAGCAAAACAAAGTATAAATACTAACAAATAGTATTAAAGAGCAAAAGAGTTGAAGGAAGAAGGAAACATCCCGAAGTTTACATCTCCTGTTGGAAATTTTAGTTGTGTTTGACAAAACAAACTATTTGAAAACCTGCTTGTTAAGAGTGTTTACTGGAGAGAAAGCACTGGGTTTGTCCTGATTGCCCTGCACTGGGCCTTCATCTTGCTTGGATCCCAAACTTTTCTTTCTTAAATACATCCAACACAAGGAGATACTTTCCCATTCTGTAATTGTCAAAGTACCCATTTATCTTCTTAAACCTGGTACCAGGAGGCAAAAGAGGCAAGACAGCAGACAGATGCACATGGCCACTTCCAAAGTCCAAGAATTTTGACCTTAACTACACCACGCCCCCAGCCAGCACCATAAATCACCAGAACACTGTTTCAGTGGCATGCCTGTGACTCTACTTATGGTACATCGCTCCATCTTGAGTGAAAGCATGCAATTTCCTGTGGGAAGCTTTGTTAACATACTTTTCTTGTGAAAAAAATTGTACCAGTGGAAGGTTTCCAGCCAGCTCTGCACAAGGCTGCATGCAGAGAGTCACTGGGGTGGTTTGCTGACACTCCACACTCAGACCAGAGAGCACTCCCAGCTGGTGCCACTGCAGCCCATGCCCTCACCCCTGCAGCAGGCAGGGCTCCTGCTCATGTCCCCCCAGGTGCCACAGCCCCTCTTCAGCTCCCTGCCAAATTCCTCCTTTTCATCATCTGCCTTTTTTTCATCTCCCAGACATAGAAAAATTATCACTCAATTAACCCTCATACAAATGTTAACCTCTGAAGCCCCCAAGGCACAACAACACAGAAGCTACTGCTTCAAACAAACTTTATTTTTAAAGGACTTTTTCCTGCTGTGCTCCCAGCAGCACCAACCCCTCAACATGCCCTGAAGGACCAGTACCTAGAGTCAGATTTATATCAGGCCATTGAAGATGAAGAAAGATTGTGTGTGGCACTGCAGCCCAGAGCACCAGCTGCAGCTGAAGACAGGCTGCCATGCTGGGTCAGTGCAAATAAGGAGAGAAGCATGTATTTAAATGTTTTTATTTCAACTAATGCTTTGCCACCATATTACATCACTTTGAATAGCTTGGAATAGCAATATGATCTCAAAATACAGCAAACAGCTTGCCAAAGCAAGAGAATATTAAATCCTATGGATACAGCATCTTCCTTCTTTGGCGACAATGCTTCCTTCCATTTATCTGTAAAAATAATTTTATATTCCAGCACATTTGCTGTTCACTTTATTGAACCCTGCTGTTAATACCATTTGCCTCTTCCCTGCACAAAACCTCTCCACAATGTAGTATGGTTTTGTATCTAACAGCATTTTAAATAAAAAAGTTATAGTTTTCATGCAGATTTTTGTAAAAATTATTTTCTAGGTGCACAGAACTGAACCAAGATGCATACAAAAATGCATTCACTTCCACTCTCAGATGTAACCATGCCATCAGCAACATGATCATATGTTACTGCAAGAGGTCCAAGGATGGTGGTATTATCATATGTAGTATAACCTTAAAAAACAAACAAACCCTTTTTATAAGCAGCAAGAGAAAAAACTGCCATGCTTTATTTGTAAAGTAATCAAAATAGTTAGATGTACAAAAAAGCACCATGTACAAATTATACCAGAGGAAGTACATCTTCCTAATTACACATTTCTCATTTAGCATTGTGAGCTGGCCTGCAGGTCCCAACTTGTACTGTAGCTTTATTTGCAAAATTAAGGATGTGGTCAAACCTAAAATGTGCTTGGACTGTATGATAGAAATTAAAGTGGACTGCAGATAGAAATTAAGATTTGTTTCCATTACAACTCATACCAACCACCTTATAGCCCTCATGGGTAAAAAACCACATGTCAAGTATCTGAGAAATAATGGAGTGAAAACAGCTCCAGAGCAATACTGCAAGATGCAGGTCTGCTATGAATGCATTTCTGTGAGCTCTTGATAAGTTAAACTTTCCTTTGGGAAAAGAGCATGTCTGTTGGTTAAAACTCCTCCCCCTGAGAATTTTGATAAATCTGTCTTGCAAAGCAAAACAAAGTCCTTTGAACTTCAACAGTTCCAAGGCCAACAGCATTTCAACACGGTCACAGCCGATCTGCTACTCTTGCACCCAGGGTGGCAGGTTGGGTTTTTGTTGCATTTTGGTTTGTTTTTTTTTCTTTACATGGATCATCCCTTTTATACTCGCTTCATTCCTCTGCCCATCAAGCAGGCAAACACGGTCATGACCATCTTTGGCTTCACCTCCACGAGATCTTCTGGAAGAGCATAAACTCTGGCACCAATTCTTCTTGCCATGGACACAGCATACCTATTCACCATGGAAAGATGAGGTGGTCAGCACCAAGACTGCTACCAGTAAATGACAAGTCAAATCCTGCCCCATCCAACACGATTTCACCTATTCTTTATTGAGATTCAAGATGTGGAACAGTTTAATTACACCACATCCTTTTGTTTTACAAGTTTTTCTCATCTTTTGCCATTTTCCTTTTCCACAGTAAAGTGTTTTTAATGTGCAAATTAACCTTTGAATGTCAAGTCCACTTTACTGACAGTTAAAAAAGAATCTTAATTAATATTTGTTATGGTTAATAGCATATATAATGAAGGATTAATCATGTAACACTTCCTTTTCTGTTTGCTCCTTATGAATAACGAAGTGAGACGATCATCTGCCAGAAACTTTGCTGTCATTCTGCCACTGCAGAACAGTCACAGAACACACATTTCAAAGGCATGTTCTAATAGGCATACTTTAAACTTGACAATCTGTGATGATTCAACAAGATATAAGACATACAAGGGTTCAATTTCAAAACTCTGAGCCACCAGCTGAACACTTCAAATGCCTGAACAAAGAGATGAGAAATAGAGTATCACCGGTAAGAGCTACTGGAGCAGCTCTGCATTTCTCTCAGCAACCCAGAGTTCAGTCAACTGCTCCCTCCAGCGTCACAGGCAAGGACAGCAACTTGATTTCAGTAAGTGCTGCCTGTGTAAAAAGTGCTAAAAAGAGACTGAAAACCACAGCAATAAAGTGCGGTCAAAACACCTGCAGTTTGAGGTTAGCACATTGAGTGTGCACCCTTTCAATGCAAAACAGCTTTTGAGAGAGCAAACTTACTTAGCGTTATTTTGTTTGTCATCTTCTGATAGGTGCCCAGTCTTTACTAGGTCATAGTTGATACAACCAGGCTGGATGGCATCGATTAAATCCACAACTGCCAAGCTCGTGCTGATAGTCTTGTCCTAGAGAATACAGGGACACCGAAGTAATTCTCACCTCAATTCAGCTGCTCTGCAACGTGCAAACAAAGAAGTTTTAAACGAGCCTTTTCCAAGCAGCAGTGTTAGTGACTATTCCCAGGTGGACCAGAGGGAAAACCAAACTGCTGCCTCACCTCTGCTGACAATAGTATTACTCCAATTTACTGCAAGTGCTCTGAAAATCCAAAGAAGTAATCATTATGCAGGCAGCAGCTCTGCCCTGCTGAGCACAGCCCAAGGCACAATGCTCACCTACAAATGCACACCAGCTCCAGCCCCTCTGCTTGCCAGCATCTCAACTCCCCTCTCTGCCCCAGATCCTGACCACCCTTCCTCCTCCTCTGCCACTATTCCCCACTATGGAAGTCCTAAACAGTCTCCTATCTTGTAGCTGGAAGCCACTCTGTTACCAGCACAGACTGAATCCTGTTTAAACTCCCTTCTAAGATGCCCCTGCTGTTCCTCGAGCTGAGGAAAAAATATTTGGGCACTCGTCTCCTTTTGTAGGCAAGAAGGGAACCTGCACCTTGAAGTTCTGGATGGAGGTGGACTTGCCAGCTTCTTTCAGGGTCTGGTTTACCCAGCTGACTATAATGTCATCGTTGGCTTTCTGACCATCACCCAGGTCTTCGAGGACATTCAGTGTGTACCTGAGAACCAGCAGAGAGAACAAGATTAAGCACAGAGCCAGAACCAAGCCATGCAGCCAGGATGCAACATGAGCCACAGCAGCTTGGAAGTCTTTACATAGTTTCAGGGTTTGGGGTTTTTTTAAAACTCCTTTAGCAAAAAGAAAGAACCATGTATCTTATCTGAAGTGTGATTTCTGTTAAAGCATTTAGTCTTTCTAGCATTTCATGTCCTTTAATAGGAGCTCATAAAATTGCCTGGGCTCAGGACACTTGTTAAACTGTTTGATCATTGAGCATTTGCTCCATAGGGGTAACACATTACCTAAAAGGCGTGGATTACCTCAGGAGTTGGCATTCAGACCTCTAATGTCAAATTAGGAGCTATTATGCACCTTTTTTCAGACATACATTTGCATAATCTTACAATTCTTCAGAACTGGGTAACAGAAAGATCAACTTTATCTTAAGTTATTAAGTTTCTTTCCCCAATTCCAACACAAAAAAGAGGGCTATGAAGCAGTCCCAGCATGTTTCGCTCTCAATTTCCAATTAAAAATCAGAACACAGTTGTGTAATATGCCTGCTCAGGGTTTCTGCTTGTGGACCAGACTTGAGCAGGTGAAAGAGACGTGATCCTGGTCACAGGATGACCAATAGGCTGTCCAGAGGTGTCTGCTCCAGCCTCTCATGTGCAGGTCTATCACAGTTTTGCCCAGGTGTGTTTCAGACACCCCCCAGAGGACAGAGGTTTTACAATCACTCCGGGTTACCCATTCCAGGTGCTGCAATGCTCTCATGGAAGAAACTTCTCAAATTCTGTACTCTATTCAGAGGTTTCACATGTTTGAGAGGGGTCCTACCTTCTCATCAATTGCCAGACCAAGGCCAGTGTCAGCGTTGGGTTTCCATCATTCAGGTCTTGCCCTCCAATGCCAACCAGGGAGAATTTAGCTGGATGCTTTCCCAAGTCTACAGCGTAGTTACAGTTTTCCAGCTACACAGGACAAGAGTTTAAACAGAAAAATCACTCACAAACACAATCACTTGACTGGAAGCCTTGAACAGGAATTCCTAGTGTCCATGGCTTCCTTTAAAGTCTTTTGACATGTTTACCTTTTTCATATTTGCTCCAAGTTTAGGGTATGGAGGCTTGTTAACCTTATTCCAGTCAACAGGAACTTTGATCTTTTCATATAATTGTAGTATTACCAGTGCATCTTGGAGATCACTAAAGTGGAAAACACGGATTAAGTCTAATGTTTCGGGATTTTAGTGCACTCTTTGTCACATCATGAATAATTACTATTCTTTACAGGTGGTTGCAATTTCAACAACAACTCTAAAAAGAAAGAAAAGCTGGGTATCCCAAGAGCCTAAAGCTTACCCATAGAGGTGATTTACGTGGGGGTTCACACCAAGGGAGTTCATCCAGTTGCGGAAGGTCCGTTCCTCGCGCGTCTCTCCTACAGGATGGAAAACAGGTTCACTGCAAATTCTGCAAGTTCAAAGCTGAGCAGGGATTTCCACCTTGCAAGGCAGCGAGCTTTGAGCAGCAGAGCTCACCAGGAGGTTTTAACCAGAGAAAGAATATTTTTTCTACTATAGTTTTTTTCAAAGGAATAGGGTGACCCTGCTATCTAGTCTTGGATATTATTTTGATTTCCTCAGGCCTCAGAAGAGCCGTCTCAATTTTCTGCAAGAAAAAGGAGCAGAAAGGTCTTTCACATGTGTGTTAGCTAATTGCTGTCACAGCCCAGTCCCAGTTGTGCCAATAATCAGAGCTCCCATGAACACTGCATTTCTGAGGTCTTCTTGCCCATCACAGGAAATGGCAAAACCAAATTCCCCAGCATGGTGAGTGATGGGCAGCGTGCCTACAGGTTCAGGCTCCACAACAGGGTCAGAGCAGCTGAACAGGGTGCCAAGTGCCCTTCTCACCTGCCCCAAATGAATAAACAACCACTGCAGCACTGAAGCCTCAAATCATAGGTGTTACTTCAACAGAGATACCTCTGCAGGGCACAGCCTCCACTGACACAACTGTTTACTTCAGATAATCCCCCCATGCTAATTTTGTGACTGATACGGCCATCACCTTCCAAAAGGGTCCAGTCGATGTCCTGGTTTTCAGGCTTGGTAAGTGCTGGGTACTTGTTGAACAGGTTGGCAACGAAGGCCAGGTTCAGTTTGGGGTTGCCACTGACCACATCAGCGGGTGTGACGAACTGCCGGCAGCCGAGCCGATCCGCCTGCTGCAGCATGTACTCTGCCCTGCGCAGGTCATCCTTCTCCTGCCAGGGATCAGTGCATAAGAGCTGTCATGGAACACTCTGGCTACAAAGCACATGGGAACCTCCTGACCACATAGAGCAATGTCCAGATTTGGACAGCAAGTCCATGTTTGGCATCAGTCACTAACCGTGTGAAAGGATGAGGCACACACACCAACCCATGTTGCTGTGCCATTGTCATGGCTTGTCTTGCTATTTTTTTAGCATGGTGCTTTCCAAGCTCACATGCTGTAAAATTTTAATGCTTCTGGAACCTGGTGGTTCAAAATAAGTCAATATGCTCCCGAATGGAGCAAGCCCACAAAGCGTTTCTCAATCATCTCTGTTAATTGGAGGGTAGTGACCAGGCTGGCAGCAAGCACTCACTGAGCACACACCCGAGGTGTGCACATGGCCACTGACACTGACACGTGACCACGCTCTAGAAATTAAGATACCAGGTTACCCAGATGTCATGGGGCAATGATAGGGTACAGGTAGTTCATGATTCTACAGGATGAGGACATGACAGCCTGAATACTTACATTGAAACCTGACATGTTAATATCAATCTGAGGCTCTCCTTCTTTCTGCCCTTTGGGTGCAATTTGATTGAGGAGGTGGAAATAGGCTCTGGAGTCCTGAAATGAATAAAAAAGAAAATTCAGCTCTCCTGCACAGTAGTGAATACACCATAACAATTCATTTCAAGCTCATTTTTAACAAGTCACCGTGCATAATTGGCTTATGTACCTTTACTGAATTGCCAAAATCTGTAAGCTTAAAAGAGAGCACAATGGTAGAAATCCAGGCAGCAGGAAAGGAAACAAAGGGAAAAGGTTAGAAATATTTAAGATGACAATTATGAGGTTTGACTGTTTGCTACAAGCTGTGGTGTCACAGCCATGTCTGCAGCGGCTGGAGGAGGCAATGATCCCATGCTGTTCACACTCATGGCCCCCAGATGCCCCAAGGCAGCCCTAACCTCTAAACAAGGCAGCCATTCCTACTGCCACAGCAATGATGAAAATGGCTCAGAGAAAACAAATTCCAAGCCAAAAGCTGATTGTAAGATATCTGAATGTTTTCTTCTCTGCCTGCACATCACCTAGAACAGCTTAGAGGAGAGAGGCCAGGGATGGTCACAAACCAGGAGTAGCCAATAGCTGTAGTGATTATTTATCAACTACCTGTCCTTTTAGTCCTCAGCACTAAGGAGGACCTCAGCATATCACTGTAGCCCAGGGGATGTACCAGAGAAGCCAACAGTTATCAGCAAAACTGTAGGTAATTTTGAAGTTGGAAATAAGAATGACCATATACACATGCACGCAACAGATCAGATCTATGCTCCCCATACACTTCAATTATAATTTTTTTTTTTATCTCAGACTTCTTTCTCCTACTTGAAGCTGCTGGCCATGTGAATAAGCTCCAGAAAACTGCTGAGATCAGTGTCCAGATGCCACACACTGACCCGGAGTCACCATCCTCCATTTCTCATCAGTGCCCCCACTCATATGTGAAAAGCAGCTTTAAGAGTCCCCACTCCCATTCCTACTAAACCCAGAGTGAAGAATAAGAGGTCTTGCTTCCCTTCTTCTCTCCAGCCCACGACATTTTAGATGAAATGCCATCACCTGCCAAGAGCATGAGGAAGTCTCACTCTCCAGCCAAGCATTTTCCCCTGTTATCTCCATCAAAATATGGATTAAGGACATTTGAAAACATTAAAGTAATGCCAGTTTCGTAGCTGATTAAAACACACAACAGCAGCACGGTAGGAAACAGACAGTTCAACACTGGGCTCATCCTCATGGCAAGACAGAACAGCACTGCAGGACCTCAAATATAACATCTAAAACCCCCCTGGTAAGACCACTTGGTGTATTAGGGTCAAGAAAGGTCCTGCCTGAGGAGGAAAAGCCTCATTTACACATGGAAACACATCTCTGTCCAGTTCCCAGTCTTTTCCCAAGCACTGCAAATCAGGAGAGCTTTGGTACCTTGATATCTGAGCTGAAGTTACTGATTTTGTGCCAGCCTGCGTTTTCCAGGTGGTAGTTGGCCCATCTTAGGAGCAGCTCTTCTGGGGATAATTTCATAAGGTCCTCCAGATTTTCACCATCACGAAGTAAGGCAGCAAGTGCTACAAGAAAAAAGATTGTGAGGGAAGAGTCAAACCAGTCAAACTTGCGTGCCAGAATTCGAGATGCAGCAAGATGTCAGGGTGGTACAATACTAACTACTGATTATGTCAAAATATTCTGGGTATTAGCACAGTTTTCCCAAGTTGGTTGTTATGCAGAGAAGAGTATAAATTATCTAGAAAAAGATGTGTAAAAAAGTATTTTCCCTTTTCTTATAACAAAAGAAAACAAAAATATAACAAAATTCTTTGGACTTTATGTGCAGTCTTTTAAGCTGATGACAGGAAACTAAATGCAAATGCACTTCTATCTCAATGAAAAATGCTTCCAAGCAGTTTCATAAGCACCATCAAAAAAGCCCAGAGGAACCAAGATAAGCACCCTTTCAGCTGGCCAGTGCTTCCTTTGCCATGAATTTTCAATCTAAGCTAAACAATGTCAACACTTCATCATGGAGAAGCTTAAATAGAAGACACTGAAGCCCCTCCATCCATCTGGATGCTCTGATAGCACATGCAGGAATATCAGAGCTCTTCAGATGATTTGAAAAGTTTAAATTTGAGGCTGTCATGCAGGACCAAGCAAGCACAGGGAGAGATCTGCACCATCAGTCTCTCACCACTAAGGACAAAGCAAGAGCTTGAGCTGTACCAGTGACAGTAGCAGGGAGGATTTTAGAACCAAATAACTACCACAGAGCTGAAGCCTGCCTTTTTAAATTTTTTTTTGAGGAAGATATGCAGTTGTCTATAATCCTAAAAGGATCCAAGCAGCATCTGCCACATCCCAACACTGTTAGAAACCTGCAGCTGGAGCAGCCTAGGGCATCACCAAGCAATGTGCTCATTCACTGCCAGACTCAAGCCAAGCTGCATCTTGACTTACAGGCTGGTGTTCAGCCAGATCTCTAAGGCAGATACACATCACCAGGATGGCACAACCCACCTGCAGGAACCTGCTGCACAGTTACAAACAGGCTGGAGAACATTCAGCCTGGCACATGCCCTGATGATCCTTCTTCCAGCAGAGAGGAGGGAGGGAAGAGGCAGCGGCAGAGCTGGGGCTGACAGTACAAGCAATGCTGTGTTCATGCTTTAGAAGTAATCACTCAGAATTTCATTTACCTTCATTTCTGCTGAGCTCGATGTCAGCAAACAAGCCGATCTTGATGATCTGCCAGAGGAGCCCAAGGACCAGGTGGGGCTTCCCTTCCCTCAAGTCCTCTGCACCAATATTGACAACATGACAGCCGATGGCAGATGCAGAATTCAAGGCCAGATTCAGGTTCTCCTGCAAACAGCAAAGCCCAGTCAGACACAGTCCAGGGAGATGCTGCTTTCCCTTTCATCCAGCACCAGCAGAGTGGAGGTTTCCCCCTTGTCCTTGCTCCAACAGCAGCAGCTCAAAGGAAACACTCTCTGGTCACTCTCCAGCTGAAATTTTAAGGGAGCTGTGGTGGCAGCAGGCTGAATCAATAAGAACTGAACCAGGCACCAGGATTTAATTTCAGCCTCTAGTATTTAGTTTCAGCCACTGAGTTAGTTGCATCTAGTGGCATCAACAAGAATAAGGCTAGAGAAGTGCTAATTTACACACAAACACACACAGAGGCATCCTCACAAAAACAGCCTGCCCTAGTATGAAATGATTTATAGCCAACACCAATAACCACATCGTTTAAAAAAGACAGTGCTGTACATAATCACCACAGCAATATCACATGTGCACAACATTTCAGCCACTTTACCCATTTTGTCATTAATTCAGCATTTTTGAACCATGCCCACAGAACTGCCAACTATGCATGGTACAAAACTGCATTTAATAATTAAACAGAAGCTATAAAACTTGCTCTTTTCCAACATTCCACAATAATGTCTTGAGCCACCAAGCTACATTCATTAATTCTATCTTAATATGAATTTCAGAAAATAAAATACAGAAATGCTTTATACCTGAATTATGAATGGTGTGAGTTTCTTCTTATTAATTGCCCTTTCATCAATTGTGTCAGGAACAGAAAGATTGATCATTTTGCTGTTAGGAGGAAAACCAATGATATTTGAACATTTAGTATTTAATCTGAACATAATTAAATGCATTGTGACAATACTCACCACAGCACATTTCCTTTAGCCTGCTTGCTTTTGTGCAATTTTTTTTCATAAAAATCAAGACTGCATAAATCAGAAGTTAATATTTACATTATCAAGAATGTATTCGTAACTAATAGCTAAGCCTGAAACTTTAAACATGTTCCCAGCCACCATTGATCTCAGCTGCTGGAGCAACAAGAGCACATGAATTATTCACAGTACAGTCCCTGAACTAGTGAAGACTCACTGCTCTGCTGACATCCACTGCACATTCTAGTAAGACAACAAACTTCCTCCTATTGTAAAGGTTTACTACTGCTGGCAAGAAAACCTGTCCCAAAAAAGAACAAACACTTGAAGAGCTCAGTGGGGAGCATCTGAGCACAAAGAATTTTTAATCAACACAAAATATGGCAAATTTAAACTTTATATTATGAACTACTTCCTACCCAGTTCAGTTTTTGCCTAAAGCCATGAATTACTTGAAGCTTGGGAAATAAACTAAAAATATGCATCACGAGGTAAAGTTAAAAAGAAAAAAAAGAAATTAAAGGACACTCCCTTAAACTTACTTTCTGTATTGATACGGAGTTACTGAAATTCCGGGTTGATCCAGTTCTCCACTATATTAATTCACTTACAATAAAACAAATGAACCTAACCCACAAAACCAACAAAAACCTCACACACAGAAGGTTGCTGGTATTCAGCAGCGCTGGATGCCTTCTGTTCTCAGCACGTAACTGAGTAAGTCACCTAACTTGGTTAGTGCAGTTATTAAAAAGAACAAGAAGATTCCCAGAAAATCCATTTTTGGGTTAATGCATAATAAGGTCACTAACATTCCCACAGAGGACACTGTCTGCCTAAACATCCAAGAGAATGGGCTATTTATCACATGTGCCCCTCCTCAAGCTACCCTGCACCAGGCTGAGTTTGCACCAGGACAACTCCTGCTCCCACAAAGCACCTCCTGCCCCCTCAGCAAACTCAGTCTCAAACCCAAACAAAAGCACTGGATGAAAATACCAGCTGGCACCAAAGCTGAGGCATCACACAATGGTAATGAAAGCCTGAGAGACTGAGCCCCTTTTTATATGTGCAAAACGTTATGCACACACACCAGTCACAAAACCAGCCTAGAACAGGATGAAAATTCCCCTAACTACAGTTTTGGGAAGTTATTTTGCTGATTTTTTACCTTTTTTTTTTTTTTTTTTTTTTTAATGCCAGAGCCATTATGACTTACCATAGCACAATCCCATCTCCCACAGCTTTGAACAGGTCATCTGTATTTGGGTTCATTGGAATAACGTGTCTACAGTCAGAATCATTTTCCAGGGCTTTGTTTATCCAGTTTACAAAGGCGTATTTCTCTTCCTCTAAGATAACCAATGGTAAATTTAATACAGCTTTTTTTACAACAAAGATTTTCCCAAAAGAAGCAAGCAGAGTACAATAGCCCAGAGAAATAACAGCCCCACTATCATTACCACACATTTTATTAGTCACACGAAGTTTAAAGAAAGAAGACTCTCACTTACAACTATCAAAATATTGCTGTTATTTACTTGTTACTTAACTTTATCATACTCAAGTGTGACACAAGGACTTCATTAGCAAGCACAGTTAATGAAGCAAATAATAACACATTTAACTCATACACTGCTAAATTTGCAGCATATAAATTCTGTCCTGCTTTCACCCTGACGTGAGATCACTCAGCTCTCAGAGAACTAGAGCACAGCACATGGCATGGTGGTAGAAATGGGCTGGTTTTGGCACAGGACCTCCAAAAACCCAAGAGAAGAGTGGGAAGCAGAGTGGTACCTGAGTAGGAGTGCTGGGTCCCCTCACTGGAGAGCTCTGAGGTGCCCCCAATGGCACAGATTCCTTCCTTCCTGTTGATGGCTCTTCGGAATGTTTTAGCAATATCACTGCTTTTCACCTCCTGGAAAATCTACAATTTAAAGTGCTCTGTTAGACAAGAAAAATCATCTTCATAAAACAAAAAAGGACCACAGAAGGAGCTATTTCTTCTCAGCTTTAAAGCAAACTTCACAGTAAAATCAGCTAATGTGAAGGGCCCAGCAAAAAGTGTAGTGGTATTAAATCTGACATGGACAGTGGGCAGAAAGTCATCCCACTTTCTCAAACACACACTGCAAGTGCCTATTGAAACAGAGGCATTATGAAGTACCTTGTATATATATTTACCTTTACAAGTAAATTTCAAGAGACCACAAGAAAAACCCACTAAACCTTTGCAGACTGAGCACAGGTAACACATGCAGCAGGTCCTGAAGGGCCAAACTTGAGAAAGCTGTGGTGCAATTTTTACCTTTCTGTGTAAGCCAGATGCTCGTGAGACTGTGACTTCAGTTTACACAAAAGAATTTGTCCACAACCCAAGAAACAATTCTCTTTAAGCATATAAGTCAAATCTGCAATAAAGTGTAACGATGAGTGCTTGAGGTAAAGGTTCCCCCGTCCTCAACAGCAGGCTTCAGCTAACTGGCAAAACACCTTCTGCTGGAGGGCAGAAGAGATGCTTTAGCACAGGAAGACTGCACATGCCATTTGCACAGGTTGGATGCCACTGTTAGTGGCCTCAAGGCCATATAGAACTGAGCAGTTATTAGTAAAAAAACATATTCAGTGGCTGTAAAGCCTACTGTAACTCCCTCAAAACTGAACTAAATTAGTTTCGACCAAGCAGAAAATACAAATGAAATGTGTGCAGGTTCTCTAAACACTACCCAGAAAATGACAACGAAACAGCACTGTAAAGCAGGACAAGAACGTGCTTCTGCTAAAAGGAGAGGACACCAGGCTGCAAAGGTGTCACTACAGGGCCAGGCTGATGGCTGTCACGCCTTACATTCCCCGTCCCTTAAACACAGGGAAGGTGTCAAGCCAAGATGATGATACAGTGCAGTTAAATCATCTCCTAATGGAATGCAGAGGTTGATCAGGTAAAGCTGACTGAAGATCTGAGAGCCCAAAAATTGGGGGATTTCTGGCTGGTTGGCTCTAACCACGGGGATTTTGTTTTAGATCTATTTATTTTAAAATTTCCTGCGTTAACTACTGGTATTGCATATTTTATTGAGAATATGTGCTCTAAGGCTGAGGTACCACTAAATCACTTCATCCCAATGTGAAGCCAGTTCATGTCATTCTTTGTACCATAAACTCCAGCAAAAATGCTCAGTTAGAAAACAGCAAGAGTTCAGTTTGTACAAATCATACAGCTAAGGATTGATGCTCATGTACACCTCAGCTGCCCTAAGACATTCTATCTTTACTCAATCATTGGAACCTTTCAAATGTGACAGAAAAGATTTATTTCTTCCTTCCTAGTGCAAAGTTAAGAGTTATGGACCAGCTCAAACCAACAGCTGAAACATGCACCCAGCATGCAGGTGTTTACAAACTGCAAGCTCCAACTTACTAGTTGACTCCGAACTCAAAAAGTTCAGAGGGTCTGAAAACAATTAAGGAACAGAAAGTGAATAAAAATTAAGAAATATCAAGAAAACGAATTGACATAAAAACAGCTCCCTAGATGAACTGCACATACTTTAATTACTTCAGCATTCAGTCATCAGAGCATCAAAAGGATGAAGAACATATATTGAACCATTATCGCAGAAGTCTTGCACTTTTGTAAAAATAATTTTTTTAATTCTGGCCTATTTCTATAGAAAGACTGATCCTTTAACTTGTCCTATCACCTTACTCCAGTTCTTCCCTTTCAAGGCAAGAGATCAGAATTTTCCTAGCTCAGCACCTAACACAAATCCAAATGTGTTTTGAAATGCCCTTTCACCTCTTTAGCAAATACTTGTAGTCCCATTAAACAGAGAAAGGAAGTTATACTGATACACGAGGAAAACAAGCATTCATCTGCGTGCCCAGAAAAACTGAATAGCTTCCAGTAAATACTGTAAGCTTGGATCATTGCAAGTCTTTTATTCCAGTTGTCACCTTACGTGGAAACACTATTTTGGCCTCCAATGAAGCTGTCATATAGGAAAACCACATTGGTTCTTTTTGGTTGGTTGATTTTTGTCCAAAAACTAACCAATATTTCTCCTCTGTCCAAATCTAAAGGTTGTCAATAACAGTACAAAAGACTGATCATATACAGATACCTGTACAAAGAACTGATTTTTACATGGCTAGTCTTCAGAATTGACCCATTTGTCAAAAGAAAATTAGGATTAGGGTAAGTGGCTGAGAAGTCAGGTTTAACCTCTTCTATGGTCTTCCTTAGCTTTGTCTGAAAGGGGCCCCCAGGCTGCTGGCAATTCAGAAATATCACTTACATAGACGAACTCTTCAAAACTAATCTTCCCATCTTTATTCTTGTCACCATCAATCATGAGCTTCTGGATGATCTCTCTCACTTTGTACCCAGGGAGAGGCAGGCTGGCCTCCTTGAACAGCTCATGCAACTCGTAGTCACAGATGAACCCATTGCTGTTGAGGTCTGAGGAAGAGAAGAGGCAGCAGAAGGTTTTAGAAATGTGCCTGTCAGAACTGACCCTAACAGAGGGGCAAAAACATGACCCCCCACCATGTCCAAGAGCCTTATGGAGAGCAACCTGCACACTGGGGACATGCTGAATCCATGCAGGGCATGGGCACACAGCAGGATGGCCACACCAAAAATATCAAGGAGTACACTGTTCAGAGGCACCTATAGGAACCAAAGGCACACAGTAAATACATACAGCACATCCTCAGAGAGTGCCTCCAGCTCCGGGCAACAGCAGCTTTGAAGCAGGACTGACCATGATGACTCTGGGCACATGTGACAAGTCTGGTGCTAAAGTTTCACAACAGAACATCTGTATTTTCATAAACAATCTCCAGAATGTATCTTTTTACGTCTAAATACCACAGCTCTTGCATGTTAAAAATAGATGGTAATGAAACACAGCACCTCTTATTTTCTGAACTGAAAACACCAAGTCAGCTCTGCAGTTGCATTTTTGTCATGTTGTCAATGATGTTCTCCATTTAACACTGACAGCAAATTGCAATCAGATGTTTTATTGCTGCCCAAGAATGCTCTGCAAGGACATTTGCTTCCACAGTCTATCACCAAGCCACAAGCAGCACCGTGTGTTTAGTGAGATAGTGTCACCTACTAGACTGAGAAAGAAAACAAGAATCTAGTGTTACACTGGAGCTTTGCACATAACAGATCCCAGCCTCTATGGAAACATCATCACATCTACTGACCACACATAGCAAATCCAGCAGCCCCAGACTTTCTTCAGGCAAGTGAGGTTTTCCTTCCACTATGGACAGGCAGGGGTTGGGTGCCTCCTTCCCCAAGCTAACCAGGATGAGCAGAGTGTTGCTCACAGCAGAGCTGGCACCCAGATTTCAGCAGAGTTGGGTCCACAAGGAGACAGAGCATTTGAAGTAGCTGTCCAGCCCAGATTTACACCTCAAGACATAGAAAGACCCTCCAAGCCCCATCTTTGGAGAGGCAGGGACTCAGGGCATGTTGTACTGTTACTGGCTCAGTAACAGGATGCTAAAATCCCTTTGCTGTAGGCAAGTGCTACAGACAGCCCGGGGAAGTTAATTTAGTGCCTGAAGAGCTGCACCAGCCCCAAAACTTGGTTTTCTTCAAGAGGGAATCTCACCACAGCCACTGGGGTCAGTATTTATGCTTAAAGAGAGATACTTTCAAGAATAAAGAAAACAATCAGGATAGCTCTAAGGTCCAGGGTTATTTTTTAAATCAAATTGTGGAGGTCAATTTATTTTTAATGAGGATTCTGTGGTTTTTAGGTTTTGTTAAACAGCAGTGTTCCAGCAAGCAGCACATTTGCACCACCACTCCAACTGCCCTCATTTTCCAGATCCATATGGGAATATGGGATTTTAAAATTGTTTTTATCAGTTAGCAAGAAAGTGAAACTTTGCTCAGTGGCAAATGTCCAAAGTAACAAGTGCAAACCTGTACTCTGTCCTACACCCCAGTCTCTGTGTCTCAGACTAAGGAAGAACATAAATTCCAGTGGATTAATAAATATATTAAACTACTTCATGAAAAGTCAGTGTTTACAATAGTGCTGAGGAAATAAACTGGATTGGGACAATAATTAATGATACCAATAGGCTGCTGTCTGGCCCTCAATTTTAGAATTTTATTCTGAAATACTATAAGCTTACAAAGGCAAGATTTATTAGCAGTCCAGCCTGACATGTCATGAGCAAACTATTTCCCCTCTAGATAAATCACAGCTTCTTCTATTACAGTATTTTTATTACTGAATCTAACTTTACAATATGCATCTTTTCCCCTCCTTACAGCCAGTGATTAAGTTAAGAAGGGATTTCCTAATCTCCAGGCCTATGAACCTAAAACAAAACTTTGCTTTCACCCTCAGCCTGCAGCCAGCTCCCTTGCTTTCACCTGTGCCTGACTGAACCAACCACAATCCCTCAGCATGCTGCCAAATTAAGCAGGTAAATCCAAAAACACCTGTTCATCGCTTCTTCCAATCCATCCATCACTTAAGTCTTGCATCTACCCAAATGTTAAGAGTAGGTGTAAGTAGCAGGGAAAGGAGAGAGAAAAATAAGACTTCAATATATATATTGTATCCTTGATGAGATCCAATTTTGATTCAGATTTGGTAAAGGTTTTCCTCTTGACCTGTCTAGGTTAAGCATCAGAAGTGTTTCTGATTCAGGCTTTCATGAGCTATGTCTGAGCCTATTCAGATGTGAAAGGGATAAAACCTGATATGGTATTTCATGAGGCAGAAGCCTCCTAAGTGAGACATCAGGAAACTGAGCTCCGGAGTCTGCAACTCCAATAAGGAACACATGGATAAAAGGATGCTGAAACCTATCTGGAGCTTGGTTCTACACAGGAAGCCCTGCAGGGCAGGTATGAGGACTTTACCCCAAGCTGGATCAACATCTGACCAGTCTGATGGTTTAATTCACTCCTGCAATCAGCATCTCCCCAGTCCTCCAGGTGGGCTTAGTTCAAAGATTTACCTTTGCTCACTAAACAAAAATAAAAAATAGGAGCTCTGCCACACAAAGAGTCATCTGAAATATACACTCACATGGGAGCTCATATAAGTCAGGAGCATGGCACAAAGGTTTTGTCCATCAGGAAAGGCTGCATTAGGCTCAAACAACAGCACAAAATCAAGTGTGAAGGACACACCTTAATTTATTCAAAACCTTTGATTCTCAGGACTCGGGACCTAAGCTCTTGTAACTCTTAAAAACATCCCAAACGCCCACGTGTAAAAGTTACTCTTCCATAGTATTCTGGGAAAAAAATTAATCACCAATTTACTTCACAGAGCAAAAGGGCATTTATGTGCCAGACACTCAGGAGTGGGAATTACAAGTAAATCAGGTCTGTTAGTTTAACTGTAAGACCACACACCAAGTTACTGGTTTTGCACTGAAGATGCTCTGATTTCAAGTTTTAGCTTCTTGGCCACAGAAGGGCAGATTTGAGTGTTAAAGCCTGCTGGTTTTACCATAAAGTGGTACCGGGCTGTGGTTCTGGCTTGGTAGCAGAGTCAACCAGTGATTGACTATGAAATGGAAAATGGACCTGTTCTTAACATGTCAACAAGCCTGACATGACAAATAGGCCTGGGACCCCTATCCCACAGGGCAGCTGCTTACCTTCCTACCGTCTCTGCTCCCCTTCTGGCATCAAATGTACAAAGAAGCAGCATTAAAAAAAAAAAAACGCCAAACAACTCCACCTCTGCAGTATCTGCCAGCTCCAAAACTATTTCCTACATCACTGCAGGCCCACCATACGGTGCTTTGCTGCATGTCCTGCAACAGGCCCTGACTTCAGAGAGAACTAACAAAATCTGAGATGGTATTCAACAGCTGAAGAGGCTGTCAAAATAGAAGCTTTCCCAAATGAAATCGTTCGGCGGCCTGCCCGGAGTTACTAATGGAAGAAAGCAAAATTGTTTTAACAGACAAGCTACAGCCTGGATTCATTATAGTCTGCCTGATGGAAAGGAAACTACAGCACATCTGAAGTTTCCTATTTCTACTGAAAGATGCATGCATGCCAGCATGCTGAACCTGGGAAAGGTCACGGCAGCAGCTCTGCCATACGCAGGTGGCGCAGCAAAGCCGCAGCGAATCCCAAAAGCTGCTTCAAGCTCTGGCTCAGCTTCCTCCTGAGGACAGTACTTAAAATAGCTTAAATAACAGGATGCAAGAGGGGAAAGTAACCCACACGTTTCCTTTTAAGGACATATGCTCAGCAGGACACACTAGCAGGATCACAGATCCCCGTTTGCCCTAGGCCAACGTTTCGGAGCATTGTTTTACCACCTTGCAGCGCTGAACAAAGTGTTCAGCTGAGTTATGATTTTTGAGTACTTCATGTTTCCAGAAAAGATGCTTATCTCTGCTTATCTTAGAAGGAGGGAGAATGAAGACAAATAAACAGAGCAGATTTTGTTCTGCCATGCCTCCCCTCTGAAGCGCCCCTGGTTTGGCCAAGTACAAACAAACAGGCACCTGTTCCACAGAACAAATTCAGAGATCCAATGAGATCTGGAGCAACCCGCTCTTCTCCCACTAACCTGTGGGTCACTCAAAGCCTAGTCACAGTTCCAATGCCCCACTAATTACTGTTTTCAAACATTATAAAGCTTTTTTCCCCCTGACTGCTCTTTACCACCTGGATCAGTTCCAATAACTGCCTGTAGGACGGTGGGAGCTGCTTGTCTGTGCTATAGGTGGCTTTAGTGATAACCTTAAACAGTGGTTTCTCACCTGTGGATTGTTTTAATAAGCAGCAGGATGTCTGTGGACTCATGCCTTTTGCTGGCTGTCAGAGAACAGCACATCAGCTGCATGGGAGAGAGCAAATACCTTCAAGTGGCATGGAAGGCAAGTGGTGACAGAGCACATAGTTACACACCTCACCGCCTTCCAGCATCCCCAGATGTCTCAATCCAGTCCAGCTGCAGACAGAAAAGCTGGTCAAACACACACATTTAAAGCCCCATCAACCTACTCATCCAGAGCAGCAACCTGCCCCATGCTAGAGGTAAAGCAGGTCTCCAGGAAGCCCAACCAGCCGTTCATTTTGGAGCAGGGCACATCTTGATGAGCAGAAATCACCCTATGAAACGTTTCCTTCTCCCAACATCTCCTTCATGACATCCTAGAAGCCAACCAGTTGAGTTTTGCTCTAAGCTTCTCAGCTGCATTCTAAATCTTCCAGATAGCTCGGAGATGAAAAACAGGCTTCATTTCACATAGCAGTCTTAGTTCAACTCCTGTCCACATTCACTGAAGATGCTAGTAGAAGTTCACAGTGAAAGCCAGTCACCCAGCCAGTGACCAGCTCTATATCCCAGGGCAAACATGGCTCCTTTAGGCAAGAATAAAGGGAATGAGAGCATTAAAGACACTCCTGACAGGTGTGTCCCACATGCTTGCGGGCTCTACCATGCCCAAAGCACGCAAAACAAGGCAGTTAAAAAGAACTAGCAGATCCTATCTCATTTGTGGGTATGTCCAGGATAATTAGCACATTCCTCATTAATATTTAAGTTCTGACGCTGTCTTTATAATTTAAAACCAAACAGGGACCCACCTCCTAAGCAGGGTGAGCTGGCTTCCTACAAGAAACCAGGATTTGACTTGCATTTCTCCATGTTTCCAACCTAATCTTGATAATTTCCTCCACACTAATGATAAAAGACCCACCACATTCCAGAGAGGTTAATAATTTTAAATGCATCCAAGGTCAGAACAGGCTGCCTGCATCCCAGCCTTATTGAGATGTGCACTAAGAGGCACATCAGACAGAGAGAAACACTATGCTTCCTCCCAAGGAACATCTCCCTCTGTGGCAGCTCACTTCTACCTGCTGCAAAAGTCTTGAGAAGAGCAATAGATGAGAGGGAACTCCTTAAAATGCAGCTTGCTTCAAGTTCCAACAGGGAATACTGCTCCATGAGAATCAGTTGCCTCTGAAATTCACATTTCTCTCTGCAGACTGGAAATTCTGAGCAAGTGAGAGTTTTCACAGCCACTCTGCTCTAGAGGGTGGTAACACCCCATAGAGATAAGAAGCAACTATGATTTTCTATATATAACCAGTGCTCAAGTAATGCCCATGTCCAGTTAGGAAACCAAAATGCTGGCTCTCACCACTTGTGCAACTCAATCCTGGCCAGTGCCAGCCCCGGGTGTGGCTCCCCAGCTGCACACACTGACCTCACTCCCCAGGGCTGAGCTCCAGCGCCCATCCCATCCCTCCCTGCCGGGTCTCTGATCCTTCAGTAAGCCAGATCAAGAAACTAAACCAACAAAAAAAAAATTTTCCATTATGTCAGTTTTTTGCCCATTTCAGCCTCCTGAAGCAGCTTGCCAGAGGTTTCTGCAATGCCAGCACAGGGGGAAAGCTGGGAGGCAGGCAGAGCAGCCCCTGGAGGAGGCTGTGCAGCCCCTGGAGCACAGCAGGCTGAGGGAGGTCAGCAGAGATGGAGCCACCAGAGGGCAATGGAGGTGTGCTCAGCACAAGGCATTGATCATCAGCACAAGTCGCTCCATGATGGCCAAGTAAACAAATTCAGTTTTGCTTACAAGCCCCAAAATGCACCCAGCACACACCAGAAATGCAGCACCTACACTGCCCATGCACATGGCTCAGCCAATCTGCCAAACCAACACCATCAGAACCAAGCACTGTGCAAGCCCTGAAGTGCTGCCAAGGTCCAAGTAATGCAGTACCTGTTTGGATATTTCTTCTGCCATCAGAAAGCAACAAAGTCCACCCTGCAGCAAGAGTGCAAGGCTGTCTGCCAGTGCTCCCTGACAGCCAGACTGCCCATGTCCCTGCCTTTGTGCTCCTTGGCCAAAGTGACAAGCCAGAAGCAACAAAGCTGCCAAGGGACTCTTTGGCACAGAGACAATCATGAGAGCAGCAGAATACCGACATCCTGCTGGCACTGCTGCTCATCACAGGGGTGGGATAAACCCAATTCAAATGTGCAGCAGACTGGAGTGAGGTGCCTTCCTCAGTGTGACTTACCAACTTTAGCAAAAGCCTCCTTGAGTTCCTCCAGCTCATCTTTGGAGATTTGCATGGTGTTGGCCATCTCATGAATTAAGGGAGTACCTAAAGAGAGAAAAAGAACACAGTGTGAAACCAGACTGCATTCAACACCACGCAGTTTCAACAGCAGCGTAGCAACAATCAGTACCAGTGTCACCACAGCTCCCGGAACCACGTTTATCTTTCCACTAAGAAAACAGATGTGTCAAACTCAGAGATGGGAAATATACTCTTTAACCAGTTAAAACACCCATCAGGCTTGTTAATATTTAGCTCTGTGTATTATTTTATGACTATGCTGTTCTGCACATATTAAGCTACCTGCTGTCAGTGTATTCTATAGGTCAGAACTTGCATCTCCAGAGATTTCCCATAACTTTGAACAAAATCAGAATCCAGAGTTAAAATGTTAATGGAGAGCACACAGCTACCAAACCCAAAGAAAAGATTCTGAACAGTATGCGAAGAGGGTTTTTTGGCACGAAGTAGTATACTTGGTACTGTTTGCAAAAAGGAAATAGTTTGCTCTTCTGCAAGAAAGCTCTTTGAATCAACACCTGCTTGTTTCCCCAGAGTCAGACTCCCAAAAAACTGTAAGGAACAGGCTGTTTGCATGGCCACTGTTTCCCTGAATGGCAGAAACCGTGAGCAAGGACAGAACAGCAGGCACGAGAAACAGTGAAACCCCGAGTTCACAGAAACTCCACTTGGATCAGATCTGCTTGGTGTTCAAGAAACAGAGAGGATGAAGCACAGAGTTCCTCACCCATCTGCCATCATCCTCCTTTCCAAGTGCTGATTAGGTGCCACCCAGCCAGCCTGGACAGGAGGCATCACCACAGGGGTGGAAGAAAGTCAGACACCTACGCACATCCCCATCCCAGACATTCGTGACAGGGCATCAGATGCCCTGGTGGCACTTTGGCTGACACGACCATGAGAGAGTAGTGATTGATGCAACAAGGAACAGAAACACAGGCACTGGTAAGCACATTCTAACACAACTGCTAGCTCTAGCTCAGGGTCTGTAATGGGGATTTAGGTAGGCTTGGTGTGACTTCAGATGAGATTTGCATCCCAAGATTTTCCAGCTCCCACATTGTTCACTACAATCCTGAAGTTGAGAAATAAAAGGTTCCTCCTCTGCCTATGGGAACAGACAGAGCTGCCTCCTCCTTTGTAAGCAAAAGAATGAGGGGTGGATTGAGGTTTACAGACTGTCAGAAGGATCCTGAACAGGCAGGCTCTGGCTCAAGGCTTAAGCAACAGGAGACTCAGTTTAACAAACGCCTGTGCTCTGATTAGCAACCCTCTTTTGTCTGAGACTCCCAGATGCCTTCACAAGCATCCCTTAACTTAAGAACATAGGTTTGCCTGTAGGTGTAAATACTCATTTTCTGTAACACTTCACTCAGTCTGGAAAGAATGAAGTTGTTAGAGATGAGAGCGATGGGCAGGTGTGGCAGCCTGGGAAAGCAGCTCAGACAGGTGCTCGCAGCAGAGAAAGCCAACAAGAAGTTGCATCACTGCAAAGACATGAAGGAAAGCACTTCAGACCCCACCTCCCAGCATTAGCAGGCACAGCAAGCTGTTGAACAGTCAGTAAAAGCCACCAAAAGCAAGACAACAAACTTCATTGGGCTCAAGTTGAAAAAATGGGGCAGGGGGAAGAATCAGAGCAAAGATGCATCAGACTTAGAGGTAAAAAAATAATTTTTTATAAAAGTAGATTTTTTTACTGTTTCACAGATTACGAGTCAGGCTAATTGACCAAGGCAATGCTACCATGCAGGTCCCTGTAAGATGCAGGAATGCTGTGTGCAGCACTGTATTGCTTGACGTCCAATCTGGGATTTATCTCCAATCCTGGAGCAGGCCCTCCCCTGTAGCACTCCCACAGGCACCTCAGCTGAGCCTCAGTGCCACCAGAACCTATTTCCAGCGGATAAAGGAGTTGCTTAGCAAGATCAGCTCTGAGCAAGCTTGTTGCATGATACAGGAGATGGATTTCACAACTGGCAAAAACACTTGGAGAATGCTACCAAGAACAGAGCCAGATCTGGCTATGCAGACAGGTGGCATGAGCTGCCAGGCAGGAGAGGCTGAGCTACAGACTGAAAATTCAGCCAAAGCTCCTCCACAAGTTCTTCCTTCTTCCTAATTCTCATTTGCACCAATTTGTTTTCAAACCATGGATTTCCCTTTAAAAAGGGATTTCCCAAAGCATCATTGCCTAACCACTTAATTGGAATTTAATTCACTGCTGACTATCTCTAACATCTTTAACACCTAAAGAAACAGCAAACACCACCATAAGCCGAGAGCTTTCAAAAATGTTGCTCTGGTTGACTTTATCAGGGAAATAACATGCTCTGGATATGCCCTACAGTTGTTTGTATGGGTCTTGACTTGAAAAAATCTTTCCTTCTACTCCCTAGACTGTTCAGCTCATTCCATAAAACAGGTTTCCCTCTCAGTTTTTATAATATCACTCTTCCTTCTGTTTCTCTGCTTGAGAGGAAGGAGGGAGAATTCAAACCAACAGAGAAAAAACAGACACCTGACCTTGTCAGGGCTGTCTGTGAAGGGGAAAGGGTGTTATAACAAAACAGTGTATGGAAAGGTTAGAGGGTCACAAAGTTACAAGCTCCGAAAGCAATTGTGCAGAGCTTTTCTGCAATGAAGAGGTATTACACCATCATTGGGACACTGGGCTGGGGGGCAGGGGACCTCTTCTTGTTGTGTGAGGGTTTTTATGTTTGTTTGTTTTTAATAGCTGAGCCTAGGGCATTCAGAATCGTGTTTTTCATTCAGTTGCATTTTTAAACAAGAGGCTTTGTCTTGTGGGACATAAAAGGGCCTTTTATCACCCTGGCACAGGGATCACACATCAGCTGCCTCACTGGAAGCCCTGTGGGGATGCAGCACGCTGCTCACGCCTGACCATGTCACACTCACTTCTGCTGCAAGAAAGCTCCAGCCAGGGCATGACAGGCAGAGAGGAGCTCACATTTAAACATCCATTTCAGAGGGATGAAGAGAGAACAAAAGAAAAGTTTTAATCTGGTGGCTGACAGCCCATTGACCAATGCACAGACAAAGTGTACAAGGAAGCAATCACTGCTCCAGATCCCTCATCCTGCCTTTATCCTCACCACACAGAAGAAAAGCACGGGCAGCTCTGCAACACATGGATGCACAAAGGCACCGACCTACCCAGAAGATGGTGCAGCCTGTTCCTGTCCTCTGAAGGCTACCTGTGATACAGATCAGAGCTGCTGTAAGTACACGTCAGGTTTTGGAGTATCAGGCTGGATAAAGTTCCTGTGCAAACAAATTTTACAGGTTCTAAACACACTGCAGTCACAGAATTTGGGTTAGTTTATTTGCAGAACTGCAATAGGGGCAAGTCAAGGAAAGCTGTCCCAGCTTTGTGTGTTTTGACAGCTGTGAGCCACCTGGGGACACTGGAGGGATGCCCCTGCTGAGCACTCAGCACTTCCAGCACAAGTGCCAGAAGCTAACCAGGATATTTGGGTGGATTAACTGCTCAGACAGCAACTTAAAAACACTCAAGCACAGAGAAAAATGTTCTCAAGACTCTTCCCCAAGAGGGGAAGCCCTGGAAGCTGCATCCTACACAGAGGATTGGTAGAAAACTGATGAAGGGGGGATATTCAGATATTTGTACATCTTGAAAGTTGGCAGATTAATTCAAATTTGAAAGCACATGACAACCAAATATTTCCTAACAGCCACTTGAACACTTCCAACAGAAACAGAGTTGGAATTTGCTGCTGATCCAAATGGAAGAATTTACTTTCTTAGCAGCTCTGAATTACTCTGAAAACTGAGTGCTTCATCCCTTCCAGGCCTGCCTCTAATATCTCTACAATGAGTGATTAACAATATCAACTTGTTTACTCAAACAGGCCAATGCAGAGATACATTAAAGTGTCAGCAAAAAGGTATGAGTATGTCCCATTTCCACCCGATTTAAAGAAAAAAAATCCAACACAAGTGAGCCAGACTTAGTCTGGAGCAGTGACTCACTCTGTATGTATTCCCCATTTCTGAGGAACCTGTGGTTTTGCCCCCTTATCATGACAAAAGCTCCTGACATCAGAAGACAAGTCAGTTAGCATTAGCTAATTAAAAATACTCAAACCCCACAGACCTGTGACCACTAACTCAGCACATATCTCTTGGAATAAGCAACAGGACAGCCAGGGACCTGGTCCCCTCATGACCCACAGCAAGTGCCAGAGCCCTCGGGCTTGGGCACTGACACAGCTGCCTGGCCAATCTGGAGGAAACCCAGAGATTCAGCTGACATAGGATCCAGCCCCCAGGCTTCCTGTGGCTCATCTAATCCTCCTTTTCCTCCCTGCTCTGCAGGTAGGGCTGGTCCCTGCCAAGAGCTGCATCACTGCAGTGGCTGTGTGCACTCCCCTCCTCACCCTCCCCAGCCCCTTCTGAAAGCAGCCAGCACCATTGTGACCATTCCAAAAGGGCTCTGCAAGTTCCAGAGATGCCAGGACAGTCCAGACCAGCCACCCTCAGGACAGTGAGGGAGGAGTCACCGGCAAAGGATACAAATTTAAGTTTTCTTTCCCAAGCGACTGGGAGCTGCAGAGGATGCTACAGCAATCTCCTGACACTGCAGGAGCCCTCCTCCACAGGCATAGGCCTGGGCTCATGCTGCTTCTGGAAATGTTTGCAGGCAGGACAGGGCACAGATACATCCACTCCCATCTCCATCATCAGCTCTGATGGCTGCTTTTACTGGTCCAGCCCCAGCAAACCCTTTGGGGTTTTACAGACAACAGTCCCAAACCTGACAGTGACAGGAGGACATTACAGTGCACAGACTTGGTCTGGTGAGTCCTCTGAGGTAAATAGTTTCCAATGCTTTGGAGGGAGACAGGAAAGCTGAGGGATTGATGGCCTGTAAATGAAAACCTATCATAAAATCCATCTTCTCCTGCTTATAATCAGTTTGTGTGCTCATCAAATGCTCACCACAGTGTTTTGCTCATCAAATTCCTACAAGACAGCACCTGCACCTTGCATGTGGTTATTAGCAAACACCAAGCTGATGGAAGCACATAAACTTTTAATTGGCAATTACCTTCCAGACAGCCACTGGTCAGAGGTACTGGCTGAAACCAGACCCCCACCACACTTGGGTGATACACGTAATCCTGGT
The DNA here is from genome assembly GCA_013397075.1 of Rhabdornis inornatus. NCBI lineage: Eukaryota > Metazoa > Chordata > Aves > Passeriformes > Rhabdornithidae > Rhabdornis > Rhabdornis inornatus. The sequence goes on from VWZS01006390.1 coordinate 1,348,577, forward strand.
CAGAGCAGTGATTAGGCTCCACCACGATAGTGTCTAACTCTTATCATCAGCATGATGATGCAGATTCTGAAATCAATTTGGTGTTTGCTGTTTGCACAATCGTGGTTCTTGTGCTCACAAACACTGTGGTTCTCCTATCCGCTCAGGGATAGGAAAGGGGCACACAATGCTTTGAGAGGCGTTGCTTTGTGGTGCCAGATTTGGCTGAGTAGCTGCATCTCTCATCTGTGGATCTCCCCTTGAGTAAAGTTTTCCCAGCCCCACACACATCAGGCCCAACAGCAGTGAGTCTACAGCTCTGCTGTCACGTCTGCAATACTTTGGCTATTGAACACCACTGTACTCTAACACCTGCAAAGCCATTACCCAAATCTAGCTTTATTTCACTCTTAATTCAGCCATGCAAAGCACCAAAACACTCACCTCAACAGGCCAAAACCAACTACATAAACTCTATTTTAATTCTGAATTACTTTAAGCTTGCCTGGCTATTTGAATTGACCACCTTAACACCACCCACTTCTCTAGCTCCCTCAAGCTACCTGTACACCTCAAGCACAGTAAACCTTTCGACTGATCCATGCTGGCTGTGTAGCCCAGCAGCTGCATCACCGGGAAAGGACACAGGACTGCAGATAGGGATTCCTACTGCACAGGCACCCTTCAGGTCACTTCATCCCAATTCCATATTGAGATTACCTCCAGCTGCTGTTTCTGAAGCACCTCTAAAACAGCAGAAGTCCTATCAGCAGGTTTTGCTTAATATTCTTTCAGACTCCTGACACTGTCATGCTGGGAAAGGCAACTTCCCTGCTATGCTTATGTTCACCTGGGAGTGGACTGTGAAACTTTGCTCCAGTTGTTGCACAACTCACCACTGCTGCAGGGGAAAAATCTGCCAAATCCATCAGGAGCAGACACACATGTTGGAGTTAGTCACTGCTCTTAGCTTGCCAGAGGTTCTCTCTGGATTTGGAGGCATGTCTCAATGGAGTATCCACCTCTGGACAAGTTATGTTGCTCCAGCAAATCCAGGTTAGAAGCTCAGTTTCTCCTAGCTAGACCTGCATAGTTTGACGCCAGGTATTTCTCTGAGCAGCAGGGTAGATGCCCAGCAGGGATCTGGGCTGCAGAGAGCCAGGGCCACTCCAACAGTATGGGAAGAAATGCAGCAAATCACTATCCTATGCCTTCTGCTCAGACTTTAACCACTACCCCAACATCCACCGACAGCCTGGACAACCTGATCCTTCTCCTTTCGCATGCTGGACAAAGCGTTTTCTCTCCCTTCATGACAGAACCAGATTCACCAGCTTCAATCATCTTAAATCCTTAGTAAAAGCAACTGCTGACCCATCAGCCCATTTACATGCCTTTGACAGCCCTGCACAGCCAAGGAAGCTCTTTGGGGTGCGGTCAGGCCTGGATAATGACCACCATGATCAGAACCCTGACACAGAACTGAACTGTAGCCAGCACTCAGAGAAAACCCAAAATCAGCATCAAACTTACTCTCAGCATCAAACAGGAATCAGCCCCTTGATAAAAGCCAAGGAGAGCCGTGTCCTCCACAGCAGTATCCAGAATACTGAAGGCTGAGAATATGAACAGAAATTCACAGAGATTCAAGTACACTAATCCCTCTGTCTCACAGATAGAGAAAACAGAGAGTAAGCAGCTGAGGATGCTGGGTCATGTGAGACCAAATTGCCCAGAGTCTAGAAGGAAACACAAGTCTGAAGAACACAAATGCTTCCACTCCAGTTGCCCATGGAAAGGGAAAAGTAAAGCTTCCCCAGCCCCTCAATGAAATTTTCCCCAACACATCCCCATCCTCTGAGCCAGAGCTGCCTCTGATGCACGTTAAGGGGTAAGATGCAATCCTGGAGCACAGTGGATGGATGCTTGGTTACTCTCATCTTCCAGAAGAAGGCTGAAGAGAAACATAGAACTGCTTTGGGACTCAAATGGAAGGGAGAAGCTCTGAAAGCTTTCTGCAGACCTCACAGTCTTTGAAGGCTCCTGTCATGGAAGACTAGGGCCAAGTGGATTGGATGGATGGTCACAGAGGAGACCAACTGCACTCACACATCCCCATCATGCTGCAGGCTCACAGCCAGAGCACACAGACCTTGCTCAAAATCTATTACACATATCTACAGAGTACTTATAATCTACAGGGCACAGTAGGAAACAGATAAAATACTGCTCAAGGCACCAATGAATCAATCCTTAAAAGCCTCTTTGACAAATACTCCTACTAAGTGTTGCATTTTGACACACCTCCAGTTTTAGTAGAGCAGCTGCTCCAGGGTTAGAGAACATTTGAAGTCATAATCCACTAGATTGTTTTAACTAACTTTTGAAATAGTTTGTTCCTGTCAGTGGAAACAGAACAGCAACATTCTCATTACCTAGCCAGTACAACATGGAACAGGTGATCCTTTCAAGATGTCTCAGGAAAGGAAGAGCTGAACACTCATCTACCTGGAACTTGCAAAAGCAAGTAACATTCAGAGATTATTTAAACTTAAGTGCAAGAAGGTAAAAGAGAGAGGGGCTGAGGTCAGGTGTCAGCTAATGGACTGAAACTCAGAAGGCTTCATTTAAATTCCTGGCTCAGGCACAGAAAAGTCATGCAAGCCTCTCAGGAAATTCTTATGTTGATAGTAATTCTTATTCTTGTGCAGTTCCCTAAAAAAAAGAGCAGCATTAACACTTTCTTCTGCTTATTCTGTACCTTAACCATAAATGTCTCCAAGAAAGGACCCATCTCTTACCATCCATTGCAAAAACTCAGCACCCCTCATTTTATGAGGGGACTCTCAGAGCAATAGTGTAAAAGACAGTGTGTTCCCTGCCAGCATAAGCAGGGAGGAATAAGGTTCACAAGGCTGAATCAGTGCAAATTTTCTTCCCCAGAAGCAACTGGGACCTGCTTGCTGAGACCTGCAGGTTACCCTCAACATGCTTTAAGCATGTGTCTCTTGATTTCCCAATATTCAGCCCCAAAGGAGCCCAGTTCCTTACAAGGTGGGCTGCAGACCTGAGCCTGCACCCTCGTTCAGGAGCAGCTGGATAAAGCCCTGCAAAGCCCATCCAGCCCAGAACACTCTCCATCCCCCAGTAACCCCAGCTGTGCTCTCAGGTAGCACCTTTGGCAGGTAAAGGGACTGATATCCAGTGTGCCACGATAAAGCAAGAAGCATTATTCAGTCCATTAAACTTCTCCCCCCCGTCCAGGTGGGGGAATCAACCAGATCCCTAAATTAAATCACAGTACAGTCACTGCTTATTCAACACCAGCAAACAAGCTCCTGCAAGCCAAACACCCCGCATGACGGTGCTGATCCCTGACAAGCTGGACAATAGGGAGTTTCAGTTATTAATTTTGGGAGGGTGGGTTCTGTGCAACCTTTTAGAAGGCACAGCTGTGGTCAAGCAGTTTGCAAACTGTTCTATCAGTTGAAGGTAAACAGAACTGTCCAGAAGGAGCACAGCCATGGCTGAAATTCTGGCTGCCCACATGATAAACATTCAGAGAAATGTGTCAAGTAATATTTTCTTAAATAAGAAACAAAACAATAGAAACTACAAACCATACCCTAAGTGTTGTAATTATGTTTCAAAACTGTCTTAAACCCCAGGAATTTCAGCAACAGATCTCTAACTAGAAAAAGCTTCTGATAAAACAAAAAACATTTTCCATCCTTCCCCAGCTGTCTGCAATCTTATTTAGAAAGCACTTGGGAAAAAGGGAAAGAAGTCAAATTAGTTTGTTTCAGAGCAAGAAAGCAACATTAGACTCTAATAAATCAGTGTCACTGCATAGCTATCCTAGTGGCTTATGAAGTAGGAAAAATCTCTGTAAACTCACCACTTATTTACTGTAGAATAGATGGTGTAGATCCCATCTACTCTTTGCAAAATCAGAAACATTAATCTCAAAAATTAACATGAAATGGCCAGAAGTGAAGGAAAGCTGCTGGCTTTGCCTCCCAGGAGGTTGCAATGACAGTGAAATCACATTTAGTCTAACTGCAGGGTGTTCCCCACACTTCTCTATAATTTAACTTAATATGGGGAGGAGCAATAGGGAGCCAAAGACAGCAGTCGCCAGTTCAGGATCAGGCAAGCTCTACTTTGTGACTCTTGGATTTTGGAGAAGCATTAATAACCTCCACAAAATGCACTCTATTTAGCAGGTTTCAAGGTCAGGTAAATGCATCCAGCATCAAGGTTAGGAAAATGCATCAGGTACTCCTGGAGCCAACCACTAACTTCTCATTAGGTTCCTTCAAGCCGCTTTGCCTCCTCCTCCTCCCTCTGTTTCACAGCTCAGCCAGTGCCCAATACCCCTAGGACAGATGTTGTGGTTAAAGAGACATATGCACTTCAAACAGCATGCAACCTCATCACTAGTTTGAATTTGAGGAGTGTATGAGAGTCCTCCAGATGTGGAAATCATTCTTTAGAGACAGATGCTTTGCAGAATAAATGAGGGTAAAATATCTCTTCTCAGCCTTTCTGCTAAGAGCAAGTATATTATCAGTTTAATAAAACATAACTTAGCAAAACCTCAGAGCAATACATTCAGTATAAACAAAAATAGGATGTGAAGAAGCTGGATGTAGAAGTGTTTTACAGGTTTGCAGACAAATGAAGCTTTTAGCACAAAAAATTCAGCATTTCAGTTCAATACTTAAAAGTTTTAGGACGCAAGTGCTTTAAGCTAGTAGTGACTACTAAAGTGTTTAGAGAGGGTCTACACTGGCTTCCAGCATCAGGTATAGCCAGAAACCACAGCAAGATAAACTCCCCTGTCAGGAAACTAAATCCTGCCAGCCTGTAATGCCTCATGCCATTCCAGCTGGAATGGCAAGGCAGCATGCAGAGCCCAGCCTCTCCAGGACAAAGACCCCAAAAAGTTCAGTGCCACCACAGCCATTTGCCAAAAGCACACAGAGCTCCTCGCACTTTCTGCAAGGCAGAGGTTAAAATATTTAACACTTTAACATGCAAGTTTAAGCAGTTCTGCTTTGTAAAAGCCTGAGATGGAACACGACTGTGTCCCAGAGCTCTGAGAGGACACACCCTGGAACATTAAACCCCGGGCGATGCTCAGCCGGAGCCAGCCCTCGCTGCTACTCTCGAACGCATCAGGTGCGCCGATAAACTCCAAACTCAGACACATCCAAACCTGAAATTCGCTCTGCCCTCGTGTGTTTTCCTCCGTCTACTACAGCAGCAGGAATCACAAGACTTTTCGCCGAGAACAGCAAAGCAAAACAAGTCTTTGCAGGACAGTGTGTGGCACGGCCCGCAACACTCCGAGCAGCCCGGCCCGGACTCCCCTCACGGCCCAGCCCTCCTCACCTCCGCTCCCGTCTCCTCCCAGACAAGAACCGCTCCCTCGCCCGGCCCGAGCGCTGCAGCGTCTCCCACGCCCCCAGCCCGGAGCCGGGCACCAGCATTCCTCCCTTCCTGCCTCCCTCCCCGCCCACAGGGGAGGTCGCTTCCCAGGGATGCGGTCATGCCGGCAGAGATGCGCGGCAGCCGCCCGAGCATCCCCGAGCACCGGGAGACCGCAGCGGGTTGCCCCCAAGAGCCACCCCTCGGTCTTTTATTGCTTGGCACTTGGGATCAGGGAGCAGTAAGATACAGAGCTTTTACGTAAGCAAACTATTTTTTTTTTAATTAATAAGAAACAAAACACAAACCCAAAACAAAACCAAAAACCCACAACCCTCTACTGCTCTTCATTCTTTAAAACAAATGCATTTTCTCAGCATGTCCAGCCAAACAGCAATGCAGAGCTTGTATTTGGCTTCATGTACTTATTTTATGAATGTCTCTGAAGCAACCAGAAGCTCACAGAATACTAAGGATCCAGACCTATTTGGCCTTAGTCTGCACCCTGCTATTTCACCTCATAGATCCTCAAAACTGAAAATAAAAAAATAAAAAAAATTAAAAATTGTCTGAATAGATTAAATTAAATTCAGAGTTCAGAGCTGGCCCACACTGTAATATATTGCATTACCTCAGCAATTAATCCTTGTCTGCTCTAGATGAAACAAGGACAGACATCTGCTGCTAGCCAGTAAAACACAAGCAACAGAAACATCATGTACTGTGTGTTCCTGATGCAATGCACAGGAGCAGAATCAATCACCAGGAAGGTTAAGTCAGCTTTCCAAACTATAATCATATATTTCAGAGATTTCTGTTCCTACCAAGTCCATAATGTTTGGGCATTTCCATAGCTAAAAGGAAAAGATGTCATTTACTAATAAGCACAATATTTGAATTAGTAAAAAATTTGAAGAACTCATGACTGCTCTAAAAATTATGGTCACAATGGTCACTGGGTCGTGTTTTTGTTGTTTCTCTTTAAAAATTACATCACCCAGGAAAGTGAGTCACTGCCTGGTACCATTTCTTGGGTATCACCTGAAAATTTAGCTTCCAGCTGTAAAGTTTCAAAAGAGGCATAAAACACACCCCAAAAACCGAAACAAAACAGAAAACCTAACCCCAAACCCACAGCCTGCCAGCTTCCTCAGGATGGTAAACATCATGGAAACCAAAATAGAGGGTTTTATGCCCAGAACTGCAGCTGCAACTTAAAAGGAAAGAAGTTGGATTGAAAAAACACTTCTGCAGTCCACAGAGACCAGGCTGAGTGCACATCAGACAGGGTTTAGGGAAGAGCAACTTCAGCTCTGCTCTGACTTGCATCAGCAACCAGCTTCAGCATCACATCAGCCTCTGGGTGCAGGGAGCCCAACTGGCTGCTCCGACCAAAACCAGGGACTGCATCCAGCCTACGAAGTCTACGGGAAAACATGCAACAAAAATGAGGAAACTCATCTTACGAAGTTTAGTCTCCACTTTCCATCCTACATGTGAGTATATTGCACAGCATAAATTCATCCTGTAAGGGTTAGCGAGGCTTCGGGGCTTGAAGGTCCTGGGAAGAGCACACCAGAGCCCAGCTCCCAAACTAGGCTGTGACTTTCTAGCAGCGGCAGAGCCATTGCACAAGCAATGTCTGCTTTTGGGGGGAAAAATGAAAAGCCTCCTCTCCTTGTCTCTGTCATCTGTGTTGCTGGAACAGCAAGGCAGTACCTGAAGGTGTGCAGGTGGCAGACTGGCACTGCACTGGCAGATGCCTAAAAGTCACCAGCCCATCGGTCTTCAGACCTCTGCTTACCCGCTCTACTTTTTCAGCTAAGTGTATACCTGATAGCTCTATGGGATGCTTTAACCATTCCCTCTGACTGAGAGAGGAAAGACATCCCTGCCCCATCAGCAGGTAGCACAGGTCCTCCCTCAGTGGCTCCACCACAAGGAGTTCAATTCACACACAGTGCACGTGAAATACCCATCTTCTACATTTGCAAAGGATCAGAGATAGCCAGTTTTTCCAGAGTTTTAAGAGCACTCTGCTCTGTGAATACTTGAAATCCAGTCCTGGCGGTCCAACCTGCAATTACAGTCAAACCTAAAATAGCACCTCAGCAGTGCCAGCACCACTCATCTCCACGTCATGTCCCGAGACTGAGCACGCCAGGGTGCGGCCATGGCAGGCAGTGAATGCACAGTTCCCCGGGCACTCCCAGCACACTTCCTCAACACGCCTGGTCTCACACCACTCCCCACACTCTTCCAAAATAGGAATTTTTTTTGGTAGAGCCAGTATACCAGTGTATTTTCCTCTTCTTTCTGCTTTAAAAGAGGCTTTTAGGGAAGAAAAAGGTTCCTGAGGTGCTCAAGTGACACATCCACTCCCCTGCATGGAACACTGCAATGTAAGTTTGTGCACAAAGAGAACTTCCAGCACTGGCAGGATTCCTCCAGCACATCATTGCGCAAGGGGACACATCTCCTCCACAGCTCCAGCTGCCAAGTTTCACTGAGAGGCCACTAATGCATATTTGCCCTCCAGAAGGTACTCAACAATGGCTGTGGGAGTGACAGCTGCTGCCTTCCAGGTGACAAGGGACCAGAAAGGGTAAATTCACAAGTCATCTTTCACCACAGACCCTCAAGAACAAACCCTTTGGTGAGGTTCTGGGGGAGGAATGGAGCTCATCCAGTGTGCTGGCCTTTGGCTACAGCGGGCTGTGCAGCCTCACTGCTCTCCCCAGAGTCCAGCAGAGGACAACCATCTGCTTCTGGACAACAAGTTCTCCCGCCCATTCCAGAAGTAGTGTTTTCCTCACTAATGCCAAGAGATACCATGCTAATGTTGGAAGCTGTTTGAGATAACTTATGAAATCCACAGTGATTTCCAAACAAGTTCCTCAGCATGCTACATCTGTCCCAGTGATTTTTGAGATGGGCTGGCACTTCTAGCTCCTGCCAAAAATATCTGTTTGCTGGGATACAGACAACTCCACTGTCAACCAGCCACGGGGGTATGGGACATGCTGGTCCAGTCCAGCATCCCCACACTAGAGAAACCTCCATGGCCAGAAGGCTGGGCCACAGCAGCCTTGGGAGATCCCAGAGCCAAGAGAGCATCAGCAGACCTTGGCGAGCCTTCAAGAGCAGCAAAAGTGGCTCAGTCTCCTGCCCCTGCCTGCTCTGGTGCTGCAAATCTAGTGTTTTCAGGAACATCTCCCCTCCTTATTAAAAAAAAAAAATTAAAAAAGGAGAGAGAGAGAGAAGTTCAAAAGAATAGCTAACTTAAAGAGAACACCAGGTAACTTAAACAGTCTACTTCACCAGAGAAAAAACACCATGCTCTGTGAGCCAGGGCTTTAGAGAGCAGAGCTGAATGGCCAGCCACCATCCGATTTTGGACTGACATCAGTGACCACTTACCATGTGCAAGATGTTCTTCTCATCCAGTTCTGTCCACATTCTCTTTTAAATGTAAGGATTTTAATGAAATTATGAACAGATAGAAAGGCTCTCATCTGTGCTTTTTGATACAAATTGAGGGTTTATGCACTTTTTGCTTTCTCCCTCAGTGCCAGCTAATGGTAGTGTATATCCCATCAATGTAAACAGCTATGGAAAGATGTGACAACCAAGGAGCAAGCATTTGACCTTAACTCCTCAGTTTATCAGTCTTTTTAAAGAAAAAACAGGTCCATCTTTCTAGACTTTCCCCTTAAAAGCTTCCTGAGCTGCTCTGTCAGCGAGCCTGTCATCTGGAAGAAAGCAAGACATTAGTCAGGCTCATGCTTATTTAATAAAAACCTTGCATATGCAGGAGGGACTGAAAGTTGGTCTTTATTTAAAAAACGCCTGCAAACTTGAGTATGATTCTGCAGTGCAAAACAGATCTGAGGACTTGCTCAATTTACCCTGTGCTCCACCAGTGCTCACCTTAGCAATTAACCAGCTAATTATTCACAGCTTAGATCAGGGAGCCAAGCAGCCACCAAAGAAGTCCACAAGTATGCCCAGATCACCACGCAAAGGATATTTCATGTCTTGCTATTTCATAAGGAAATTGGGAGGCTTCAACTGATGTCAGCTCCAGGAAATGAGCCACAGGCAGATGATGCCGGAAGCAGGAGGCTTTATATTTAGTACTGAGTCACCCACTTTATTAAATTCAAAAGACAAAAAAGGTGGGTGTGGAGAAAGGATAAGTGAAAAAAAAGTGAACAAGTTATTCTCTGGAGATCATGGGCCATGGGGAGTCTAGGGCTGGATGGGGTTTTTTTGTAAAGTGAGAAAGAAATTAAGAGATTACCTGGAAACCCTTTCTGCACATCCACTGGAAAAGCAGTTGCCAGATGAGCTGCACTTCCCAGGGCAGAAGGAAGCACTGAAAACACTGCAGGCGTCTGCAGTGCCTTTGGGATCCTTCCAGCCTGTCCTGCAGGCCTGAGCAGGGCATCACCAGTTCTGAGGCACTTTCCCCATCTTTTCTGCTAAATATTTGAACCAAAGGAGAAGCCACTGGAAGGAACTTGGAGTATCCAAGAATATTTTCAAGCCATTTTTGCAGCTCCATCTAACCAATCACAAAGTGCACCTTGCAACAATCACACCCCGAAGAAAACACTTTGGGTGATTACAACAGCATCAGATGAAGCCTGATGGCTGTTACTGAAGCATGGGAGAGGAACTGCCCTAACACAGTAAAACTGCACCCAGGCAGCGCTGACATCATCCAAAAGCCATCTTGTCCCTTTTCTTCTCAGCATTTCAATCCTCCCATGCTGGCTGGCTGAGGGGTCAAAAGGACATCAGCATAAGGAAGATGAGAGAGTGAGCAGAGGGCTCACTCTTAGCACAGCATCCCAGTTAGAACCAACCCACCCCACACTGGAGGAGTGGCACTGAGTCTGGTAGGAGGGTTTTGGAAGCACAAACATACTTTTCATCTTTCATCTCAGCTGCCAGCTCTGTCCATCACACAAACCTCCTTGACATGACCTAGGCAACCCTCTGCTCTCTTGGAGAACATGCTCTAGGTGACTATCCACCTTCAGTCACTACTCAAGGAAATAGTATTTTACACTAGAACTGCACTACTGCAGAACACAAGTGACTGTTCACACAATATTTCTGAACAGGGAAACTGTTCTGATCCACTGTTGGCAACATTCAGACACATCTACAATTGAGAAATATACAGCATTAATGTGGACTGCAACCTCATGAAACATATTAATATGGAAAAACTGCCATTTAATAGGAATGTAGTTCTTTGAACTAAGGTCTTTTGACATACACTTAAGAAAGTTTTAAGAAGCACCAAAAAAACAATCATAATGCAAACAGTTGCACAATGCAAATTACAGGAGTACAGATTTGTTTAGAAGAGGTTCATATTTTCATACAAGTCTGTCACAAGCCTTTTAACTTTCTATCAGTGATAAATACTCTGCAGCCTGAGCAGCAGCAGCACCTTTACAAAGTTTTCAGCTACTTGAGCAAGATTTCTCCCCTGAGAAGATTCACTTTCTAAATACTAAAACATAAATACTGCTACCAAAGCTAAACACTGCACCCCTTTCCACTTAAAAAAACTCAGCTGAAAACAAGAGCTCTCTCTAATGCCAAACACCACCAGGGACTTGCCTACAGGAGCACCCGATTAGATTACTAATAAAATATGTGTAATCTTCAAAATAAAATTACAACAGCAAAAAAATATGTGAAAAAATATTGGTCTGTAGCAAGACTGGCAATTGTGCAGAACCAGAGGTCAGGAACTGCTTAATACCTTCCACCTATATGCAAGAAGAGATTATACCTCTGCAGTCACAGCCTGCTCTGGCCACCAAATGGACATTTGGCCAACTGCTGACCACTGTGCAGACCAGTTTGCTGCACCCACTCCTGGCCAGTGGAGATTGTCACTGGGTGGCTCCTCAGTCCCACACGACCCACCTACATCTGCAGGTGAGCTCCCACTCTCAGAAGGGTTTCAGCTACTGCCCAGCCTGGGCAGCAGCACACGCACCCAGCCCCAGGAAGAGACTTGTATCTCCTCTGGATATCCTGCCAGGGGCACATGGCTCATCACATTGTGCAAGGGGGCCTACAAGTTCATCTGTGTTGAACTAGTCCAAAAATCTCATCTCAAAGGACGTTGAAGCTTTTTCTGGTATTTAGCTCACGCACTTGTTGGCTTCCCTCCAGCTGTTCTTTTTATCTCAGACCCCAACAGAAAGTCTTCTGTAGGATAGACCCACTGGACAGGGTAACTCCAGGGGCTCCCACAACTACTGCATTCTTTTCAAGTATGTGGGGTAGAGCTGGATTACCACTCACTCCTGCCCTGACACTAAGTTGTCACCCATAGCCTTCAGGTCCCTAGAGCACAATCTTCACCACACAGCTCATTACACTGCTAATTAGTGAGCCATCTCACATTTTTCAGACCATAAAAAACAGCTACTAGTAGCAGACTGATCTCTGTGCTGTGAAGACAGTCTTTGCTTTGACAGCAGATTTCTTATATTCTCTAGTCTGCTGTTGCTGTGGAGTTTAATGCTTTATGAATTAGTATTAAAGAAATCCTCATCCAGAAGTTAACAAAACCAAAACCAAACATTCACAGATCCTAAGCCAAAACATAAAGCCAAACAAGGCACGGTATTTGATAGAAGGCATGAAGCAACTTTGGAGCTCAGGCAGAAGAGGTAGATAGCTGGGAGCAATGACACCACAAGGTTCAACATGGATTACACCAAAGAGTTCCAAATGCTGAGCAAGAATATCAGCCCTGAGTGATACACATGAAAGGGCAATGCACTAAAGAAAGTGCAATGCCTTGCCCACGTGCCAAGCTGATATCAAACCAATGCACAGAGCTTTAATTGCTGAAGTGAATTATTGATTGGTACCGGTTGTAAAGGCTCTTGCGTAACAGTGAGTTTCAAGGACTGTACAGGGCAGAATCTTACTCCATTTCATGATTTTCAAAACTTTTTATACAGACCTTCAGGACACAGGGAGCAAAGAGACCAACTAAAACAACCCTATATAAGCCTGAAAAAGTGTATATACTACTTAGAGAAAGGGAAGGAANGATCTAACTAATGTAGGCTGGGCACTGCCATTACCATCTGTCAGCACAGCTACAGCAACTTCCAGGAGCTTCTTAGCTAGGCAGAAGCAATGTCAGTTTTTCAAGTTTTCAGCAAGAAGTCTGACTATGCTGCCTTTGCTTGAGCATTTGGTTTATATAATACAGTGGCAAGAGCCCAGCTGGAAATCAGATCAACGAGAACATTACAAAGGGGTGGGCAAAAGAAGGGCAGGAACAGGATTGCACAGGAACCTCCCATCCATGTTCCCAAGGAAAGCTTAGTCCCAGCCTCAGCCAAATCGTGCAGAAAGGAACAGGCTAAAGTTTAGGTCAGACATTAAGGCTGCTTATTCAAAATATTTTCAGTCTTCAAAAAGCCCAGTTTCCCCTCTCTCTTTATGGAAAGGTGAATTCAATCAAAGTGAGGATTCAGAAATTTGCTTATTAGTACCAGAAGCCCTGAGAAACATGAATGCTTTTGTAAATATATTTTCCATTTGTTCTCTACTGACCTTCAGAATGTCACTATCTCAGAAACAGTTCTTAAAAGCAAAGGCCAACTTCAACTTTCTCCCTGAATGTCTGCCCAATACCAATCAAAACAGGGTAACTTTACATACACCCACAACACCCTATGCATTCCCTAAAATAAAGTCCTCACAATCCATTCTTGGAGGCAAAACATTTTGTGCAAAATTCAGCTTAATTTTGTGCAAAACAGCTTAATTGCAATATTGTTTTAGAACTCACTTCCTTTATTTCTGTGACCAGCTGGAGACAAGCACCTTGTTCTATGCTGGGTCAAGGAAATGTTTAACTACAGGATTTATAGCAGAATATGCATGTGTATATATCACCACAGCACTGCAGCTGCTCAACAGTTATAGCAGAAGGCAAACACTGGTTTAGCCCAAGGAAAACAGGGATGGGCTGGAATATCAGCCTGCTCACTAATATCTTGCTGCAGAGGCTCCAAGGCAAGAGAGCATCCAAGCCAGTCCCTGGGACAAGACTCAGCATCCTGGAATCTCAAAACCACAGCCCTGTTCCAAACCCAAACAACACTCCACAAACCCTTCCTGGCTGATTAGCAGGAAGAAGCACAAGACTGCGATGGCAGCATAAACAAGGACCCAGAATTTATGATCTTTCAGACCCAGCTGAAGCACTGCTTCACAAAATATGAATGCCAATTACAGGGCTGGATAGCTTGAATTCAAGTTTCCACTTGGTTAGTGCTGCACTGGACAGACTGAGAACCTTGGTGCTGGCCCAGCAGTTTCATCTGCCGAGAGCAGCTGCACCAAGATCTTCCATGAAAACAGGGACAGAGACTCTGAAAACCCACAAGACCTCCTCCAGTTCCTGACCTTCCCAGCAGGGCAGAGTCAAAGGCAGCAAGTTCAGTCCTACTGTTTGTGAAAGTAGAGCAAGACACTCTTCTACCTTGCAGTAGAGCAGAGAGAGCAGAAGAGGTAGATCAGCAACCCCACTTTCCGGATATTTTGAGCAGAATCCATGGAGCAGAAGTCATAGCACCTGGGCTTCTGCTACCAGGGCTGGGACAGTACCACATGCACCAGCAACATCACTGAGGCAAAGATCAATACAAACATCAAAATACCCCAAATCTGATCAAAAAAAGGTACTTTGAGGAAATGAGCACATAGAAAAAAAGGACTTCATCTATAGTTTTCAGATAATACAACAGGCAAGGAAGAACACTGAAATGGCACACAGATGACTGTGCAAACTTGTTTCAAGAACAACCCACTGCACATCACCTTCCATCTAACCCAGACAGGATACAAGCTTCTGTTATCCAAGGTCTTCAGTCTGAATTCCAAACATCTTGTGCATTCAGCTCTGGAGAGCCCTTAATTTAATCACTAATACATCGGCAAAAAATAAGCCATATAGATATAATGCAGAATCACATGCCTTCCTGTTTGCATTCTAGTATAGAAATACTTTTCATATGTTGACCTTCAGAAGAAAAAAAAATAAGAGAAAACAACGGGGATTTTTCTAAAGCTTCTTTTCCCACCATCTCAAAGAGACAACAAGTTCAGTAGCAACCCAAGAGGATGTCCTCAGAACTCTGCAATCAATTCTTTCTATTTCCCCCAGCAAGACAGTCCCCCCATCATTTGGACACAAGACAGGAAAAGCAGTACTAGCACGCAAAACCCCAGCAGAAGCTACACTAACAGGCCATAGGCCAGGGGCAGGATTACCTACAGCCACAGCCCCATTCTGCAGCTGTTATGGGAAACACTGATATATCCTAGCAGCATTTCTGATGTTTCTCAGCCTGTCTCATCTACCAGATTATCAGATCTTATTCTTTATGCTTTTCCCCAAGTTGGTGTTTTGCAGGTTTTTCCTTGTCTTGACCTAACCCTGCAGTGGGCAGCAACTCACTTCGCCTAGTGTAAGTTCCTGTATATATACAATTTTTTAAAACAGCCTGCCTAGCATATTTTAAAGAAAAAAAACAGTTTCCTCTAGCAAAAAAAAAAAAGTCTGTAGTAAAGACTGTAGACTCCTAAGTATAGGAGTCAGTTTTTCCACTTTAAGAATTTGAGATATGAATAAATAGCCCCTTGACTCTCAAAGTAAAAATCTGAGTTAGACAAAGACTGAAAGCTCATCCCTAGGCTTTGGGAGAAATAAAATCCTTCTAGTGTCCTTCTACAGACAGTTTCATGACTGTTTACAAAGGTTTTATGAGACAATACTTCACATATGAAAAACATTTCACATTTTTAAATTTTTTACAGTCTAGTCTAGAACAGAATTACCAGAAACAGAACAGACCAAGGCAGACTCTACAAAAACTGAAGAGAAGGCAGCGTTTTCTCTGATTACAGAGAGACCTTTGATCAGCAAGGTCACATAAACCAGGCACACAGAGCACACCAGTCATTAACAGCCATGGGACGGGGCACTGGGTTGTCTCGCTGCCCTCCTCCCATCACTCCCCTGCTCATTTACCCCCAGCCCTGCCCTAAACAACCATAAAGGCTGTGGCTAAGCTGGAGGAATTGCCAGGCAGCACCGCCTGCTTCCAGATCCTGGCTCAGCTGCATCCTGCCTTTCCCCAAGGAGCAGCCAGAGCCTGCCAGCAGCATTTCCTACCACCCTGTAAAAAGGACTCCCTGCCCACCAAGCATGGCCAAGGACAGTGGAAAACAAACACAACAACACAAGAGAAGTCAACACTTGAGGTTCATGAGGCAGAGAACAGATGCCCAGGGCAAGGAGACACTCAGATCTTCCCTCTGCTATGCCACGGCCAACCACTCAGACTTGCCTAAGAAGGCTGGGTTTTCCAAAAGGCAGTGGGGGAATGAGATCACCACACCAGATACCAGTCAGCCTCTTGCCCTCAATGTTTTTTCTGCTTTATACAAAGAGGGGGAAGTGTCCAGCTCAGGTCTGGACAGACAGGACTGAGCTGGAGGCTGTGGGGCAGTCTCCTGGTCACTGGACATCCCTGCAGCACCTGAGCTGAGACATTAATCTTACAACGGCAGCCTAATGCATAGGCTGCGGACTAGAGTTTACAATTGTTTCAGGTCCTTCACAGTTAAATTTTGATCAACATCTATGATAACTACATGGCTGGCAATCAGACATCTGGCTCTACACCCTTCCAACAGTGGTCACCTTAGCACTTTTGGATTAATTAGCGGCAAACAGATTTTTTGAGGCATTTTATAGCTGAAGGGCTTCCTTTGGCTGCCAATACCCCAGAAACTAAGACATAGATGTGTTGTGTACAGTTTTCAGACTGATGAAAAGAAGACTATTTTTAATCCAAGCCTACGTAGGGTGGGGCTCAGTCTCCAACCAGGCTAAAAAGCCACTATAATCCACAAGACCAATGCCTGGCAATCTTTGCTTGCAGGCTGATGTCTGTTCTATTTTGGGGATGGGAGGAATTTAGAATGAAAAGATATATAAATTAAAAACAAAGGAGGCTATGAAAAGTGAATAGAGGGAAGGGCCAGACTTATCCTGTGTATTTTGGTCTAAAGAACAGGGCTCTTAAAAGAACACAAATCAGAATTACTCCATTTTCCATTTCCTACAGTAGTTTGTAATTTATAACATGGGCTGAGGAGAGTAGAGCCCCAGTGTATTTTTTACAGGAGGAAAAGCTAATCCATGGCTCCTTGCACAGCAGAGAGAGGGAGGACAAGGTAGGAAAACAGTCACCAGCCATAGACATACCACAGGATCCCATACAAGGTTTCCTATCTCAGACACCAGTACAACAACTGTTGGGACACTTCACTGTTTTGTGCAGTTGGGACTGCAAAAAAGGCGAAGCAGAGGGATTGGAAAAGAAGGCAAGTTTTTCTTATTTAGGGCTTATGGCCAACAGGCAACCAACCTGCTAAAAGCAGAGATTTTTGTTGTACTCTCAGCACCTCAACAAATCCAAGATCAGAGGGACTTCAGACATGACATACCACTAGGCTTTATATTGTTGCAGACCCTGTCTTAACTTGGCATTCAAGCCAATTCAACACAGCCATTTACTTTGCCACACTAGCCCCACATTCCTTGCAACGCACAGGTTATTTGTCTAAAAGCAGATACAGATAGCCTCTCTCACTGTCTTCAGGTGCCCCTTTACCACCCATCCATAAACGGTGAAACACATGCATAGGCATCAGCATCTCTACAGCTCCTTCTTCGCCAGGGCTGGATCATTAACCCAACTACAGAAGTCTAAAATTACTTCTCTTGGCAGAAAAGAGCAGGATGGTACCCTGGGATAAGTGGAGGACCAACAATGATGAACCTCAAGCACTGCTATCACTTTGGTCACAGACTTCTTTAGAAAAAAAGCCAACATCTAAGCAGCATCGCGAAGTTTAACCCAAACGTTACAAGCATAGCATGAACACCTCAACACATGATCATCAACAACTTCACTTCATCCTTCTCTGCTCTACACATAAGTGACCTCATCAACTACCTCCTCTCACATACATCACTAAGGGCAGTATGTGATGAGGAAACAGTGAATGAGACAGTTAAGTCTATTGTCAGGTTTAAAAAGAAAAAACAAAAAAGCTTACTTAAAACATCAGTAATTAGGCCTCCCACAGAGACACTACACTTTATCTTCTCTTGAAGATCACAGTAATAGTCTCTCTTCCCAGCTATTCAGTGGGGACTCCCAGCAGCATCTGTGAGCTGTCACTCTTTTTACAGGAACAAAAAACCTACTGAAGCGGCAGGAAAAACAGCTGTAAGCATTTCAGAGAAGGAAATGAGACAAGGAGACTTGTTAGAAGCATATGGCCCATACGGACTGACATGAGCAATCCGCAGCAGTCCTAACCAGAGCTTCCCATTTCAGACAGTGATCCTGCTCCCCACATCCTCAGACATGTCAAATCAATCATTATTTTATTTCTTCCATACTAACTCCCAAATGTTTATAATGCACAGGCCACCACAACCCACGGGGACAGCCTGGATGTTGCAGGAGGAGTCAATTTGCCCTCAGGAATGTGTGCATTGCCCAGCCTGCACAGAGGGACACAGAGGGACCTAAGACAAGCAGCCCACCTGCCAAGGATGCTGCATTTCATGGGCAGGGTCACCCTCACAGCTCAGCTGCTGAAAGGTAGAGACAAACTAACAGGAATCATCTGGCAAAACAAACGAAAGGGAAAGAGTAACCGTGGATAGCTCCATCTCTGCTGGCATAGAAGCCCCCTTTTCACCATCATGCCATTCACAAACCCAGTGCAAAACTAGCTTTAAGTAGCCCACGCATGAACCCACAAACCCAGAAAGGAAATTCTAGCTGTTAGAGGAGCACACGTGATATAATTCTTCCAAGCAGGCCAGACAGGACTTGCTTATCATCTTTGGTATTTTAAATTTATTACCAAAAAAAGCCAACAGATTATAGATTCCCAGGAGATCAGCAGATGCCACAGTAACTGAGTGGACTGGCTGGCCACCACAGCTCAGCACCCTGCCCAGGGAAGTCCACACCCCTGATGGGAACAGAACTGCTGGGAGAAGGTAGAGCAGCCAAGCAAACAGTCCTGATGCCAAGGCAGCTGCTGGTCAGCACTGATGTCAGTCGTGGCCAGCACTGATGTCAGATGTGCCTACCACAGGGAAGAGCTCTGTCACCTCCAATGCCACCACCTCCAGATCAAACAGCATGGCACTAACAGAGTGCAGATGTGCATGTTTTCTCCTGCCAGCCCACTCTCCAGCCCTATTAGGTGGGGGACTTCTGTCTTCAGCTCCATCAAATAACCACATTTTCTTGTTTAGCCGATACAGTTTGCTCTTTACATGGCTGGCAAGATCACACGAGAACACACCAAACACCTGAAATCTCAAACACAGTGCCTGCTGCCCCACTTGGGCTCTGCAGCCACAAACATGTAACTCCCATTCTTTTGCTATAATCAAATCATCCCCTCAATCCACAGTTAAAAGAGTGGGCCTCCATCGCCCTCCCCAGTGTCACAGCACACCCACCCCAGGTGTGCCAGTGCCCTTTGCCAGTGGAGATGGGGTGGACTGGGGGCTGCAGCACAGCGAGATGAGGAAGGAGGATTTCTGACAGCCAGGATCCCCTATCCCCATGCTGATGGCACAGCGTGGCAATGCCACCCAGGTAAAGCAGAGGAAATCTACACCTTCAGCCCTTCAATTAGGAAGTATTTGCACAAACCAGAAGACTGCAGTGCTCCAAGTGGATCTCACAACACATGGAAAGGTGCTATCCAAGATTCCACTCCAGAGAAACTTGACCTAGAAGCAGGAAGGATATCCAGGGCAGGAAACACTAGCAAGGACAGGACAGGCTTGACCCATCACCTACAACTTCAGCACTGAAGAGCACAAAGTAGGCAGCTGCTAAGACTGAAGCTGAACTAATGCTGCTGTGTCTAAACACTACCCACCTCATACTTACTTCCTGCACAGACCACATTGGAGATACCTATTTTTAATTCAATAAATCCAAGAGAGACAGTACACCCACAGGCACACCCAAAGCACTGTGTACAGAGCAGGGGACACAAGAGTAGTTCATTCATGACCAGCAGTCACACGGCTGAAAGTGATTACAGCAGCCCAGTCACTGTCTGCTGCTCAGAGGACCTCCAGGATGCCCCCTGAACATCATTTCCCCCAGCCACAGCACCCAGGGCCCAGATGTTGGACCATCATCCAATTGCCTCCAGCTTTCACACTTCCCACCTACTTACCCACCAGCAGCAAGAGCAGCAGGGTTAGAAAAGAGCTTTAATGGTGCAAGCAGGGACAGCTGATTCTGCATAAGAGTCTGAGCAACTCCCTGGGAAGGTCACAGGGGAAAAAGCCCTTTCATGCCCTCCCCTACCAGCAGTGCTGCAGGCAGAGGTCTGCAAGACACTACCCACCACAAACACAACCACTGCTGCTTGTGCAATAATCCAATCCCCAAAGTGCCAACAGGAATGTATGTGCAAAGATGTCAACGGATGCCTAGCAAGAGGCTTGGAGGCTACGGATAGGTGATGTCGTGACATTTGTTACAGTAACCCAACAGATACTGGTTTAAGTCAAACTTGCATCACCCTCATTACAAGAGCTGATCTCAGTTTTGCAACATGCTTGAAAAGAAAAGATATTCAGGAATGTTTTGCTTTGTGTTCACATTAAGGCTATTTGAGAAACTTTTTAAATTCAGTACCCACCTTTCACACATCTGCTGATAGGGGTTTCTGAATTCATGTTTGGCTTTTTTGACGTAATCAGCAACTCTAATTACTTCATGAGCTCAATGTCGAAAAGATACACAGACTACTAAACGCACACTAGTATTTAGTCCAAAAAGTGCCGAGCATGCAAAGACCAGCAACTGGTTGATAAATACTAACATACCACATTGCGGCTATTCCAAATTTGACAAGAAACTTAAAGTTAAAAATTAATATCTGTTATTGCACCAGGCAGGTTGATAGCTTGTCAGTCACATGCTTAAACAGCTGGCCTGGAGACATGAGAATCTGATTTTTTTATGCTGAATTACTGCTCTAATATATGTGGAGGCAGAGTAATATTCAAAGCCTGAACAAAACATCAACTTAAACCATGTTTCTTTTGCTGCTTAGTGCTACTTGGTGGTACACAGATAAAAGCCAACTAGCAGCCACATAAATTTTATCTGTCGAACCCTCTGCATACTGCACAGCAACACTGTAGCAGCTGGCATCTCCCTCCTTTCTTTCCCACTTTTGCTTTCCACTCTCTCCATGATCAGAAGCACCAGCATAGCCCTGCACAGGGTTAAACTGCCTCCCAGTGTGGCAGGTCAAGAGCTGCCCTTGTGAACACCATTAGAGAGCCAGGACTGTTCTTTGCAGGGCGCTGATGGATCTGTACAAAACCTGTGCTGGAATAACACAAGCAGGCTTGATACTGCTCTTCCATCACCTCCTCTGCCACAGGCAATTCATGTGCAAGAAAATCAAGCTAACAGGCCTGTATCTAAAGAGGGACAAATGTCCCCAGAGAATTCCAATCCACATCTCTCATCTTTCAGTTCTATGAAGCAAAGAGATGCAAAACATGGTAACTTAAAAAACCAAACAAAGCCCAACCACAAACAAGAAATACCTTATACTGATATAAAGCAGAACTTACTTGGTCTTTGTCTCTGTGAAAACACTGCCCCTTTCTGTTTCACCACCTATTATTAAATGCTGTGGAAAACAGATTACCAAGAACATTATCTGTGTGTTGGGACACGTCACCAAATAAATTACCACTACTTAAAATATCACTACCAAGACAACCTCAGGTGTGAAATGAGCTACTGATCACATCACCTACCTAGACAAGGAAGTGCGTCACAGTGTCTATGATAGGCACACCCTGCCTAAACCCACTGCCAATCATGTAAAAGAAAAGTATTTATCTTCTCCCAATGCACTATGTTATACATTGTCAAAAATGCAACTGCCAGTCTGAAGCTCCTAGTGGAGCACTTGCAGTTTTACTACACAAAAAGTGCAGATAAAATGGTTCAAAAGGCACACAGATCACTTGGATCCCCAGCAGCTGCTAAAGCACAGCTACTGAATTAACTGTCCCTAACATCCCTTCCAATCAATCACTGAGCAGCACTCTCCTTTGCTTCCCTAAAGTCAGAACTGTTGTATTTCCACTTCTCCAAAGCCATTTCAGTCATTGCACTAGAAAGCCAAGTAAACACAGGAAAGAGTTACTAGAAGATCCCGCATGAGTGGATTCTGCACAAACTCATTTAACAAGGCTGCAATTCCTTCACTCACCATCTTAATCTCACAACAATTGAAACCCCGAGCACAGAAGTCAGTAAGGGAGCCCCAGGGGAAGGGCTTCCTCTGCATTTATCCAAATACCTAATGAAGTCATCAGTCCCCGGAGCTCCTTCCACCGTAAGGCTCATCTAGCCAAAACTGGTAAATAGATTTCTGGAGTTTGGGGCATTCTTAATCTGGGGAGATGTTTGCATATTTTACAGGAGGGGAAGCTTCATCAGATTAACTTTGATAAGTGAACAAAGACCCTGATTAAACACAATTCTTTATATCTAGCACTGAATAACTGAGTTTAATAATCACATTATGATCTCTTAACTCAGACAAAGAATGAGTAATTCACCTTTCACAAACAAAAAATTCCTTCAAAGGAGCTTGGTTACAACCAAGCAACATCCTCAAATTGTTAAACTGTTGGCAAGATTAACAGGCTATGACAACAATAGTGCTTGGAAAAGGTTTAATTTAACAAATTATTTTATTACTTTTTTTTCAAGATTTATTTAGATGCAAACAAACAGATCTGGAATTTTAAGTCTCTGTGTGTGCATACCCCCCAAATAAGGCCATCAAACACCCCCAGGGCAGAATCAGCTGCAGAATATTGCACCCAGGGGACTTGCCTTGTGTCCACTAATCCCCCTGAATCACTGCTCTCCACTCACAAACTACCAGCAGCTCCTCTTCGCACAAGATTTCTTTTCAAAACAGATTGAATTTCTATACATCATTATGCACAGCACTAGCACATCCTGATCCCGGTAACTATTCGCTCTTTATATTCCAGGTTCCAGCTGTTGTCTTTAAAGTTACTCTGAACAAGTCTCCCAGCATTAAGGAGTTTTGCTTCTCAGGTTACCAGGCTCACTGGAGAAGTCACAAGTGTTACTGGCTGAACAATGGCTCCAAGTTGTCATGCAAAAGCAATTTACTTCAGATATCTATTATCTTTTATAGTTGCTTCTACAGATTGACCAAAAACAGGAAGCCCAGCTCTCACATTCCACTGGAATTGTGTAACAGCAATAACAACCTCAAAGGCTGATTCAATGGCATTTACTCAGATCTATACCAGCAGCTCTCCTGAAAAGAAATCAGTGAATCAAAGTGATGCCCTGCTTGTAGGTACGGATGCTCTTACAGAGCAGGCACATGCAGCCTGTCCCAAGGAAGCATTAACTGGAGGTCGGTTCCCATCCACGTTTCACCACTATTTCTACTAAGAAAAACTTACAGCTGGAGCACAGTCATGCCTGCAGAGCTGTTACCTCTGAGAGCACTGGGACTTGATGTTATCCATTACAATACTTCCAGCCAGCATGAGGGTGCCCCAGCAAAGAAAATTTGAAGCTTTAAGTCCTGAAAAATTCCCTGCTCTTTTTCCCTTCCCAGGCTCCCAACAAGAAGCCATTGTTAGGGGGAGTAGGGTGACACTTCCTCTCCCAGTCCAAATTAGAGATGTATAAAAATAAACCCACACAGCTGTCCCACGACTTCACTTTATTTCACCCCGCTTCAATTAGATGAGAAGTCGTCCCCATTTCCTCACACTCCCTGCTTTGGGAATACTACCCTGCACAAAAGATAAAAGCGAAATACAAACCGAACCCCTTTTCAGTGCCGCTCTGCGGGAACCCACAGCGGGAAGCGGCACCTCCCCGCCCCTCGGCCGGGTTCTGCTCCCACCAACTCGCACAAAGCCCCAAGCCTGCCGCAGCCCGGGCTCCATCCCAGCGCCGAGCCCCGGCCGCGGGCAGCGCACCCCCGGGCCGGGCCCGCCCGGCTCAGCCCGGGGGTGAAGTTTTCCAGGGGATGAATCAGACAAGTGCCTTTTCATCGCCGCGGGGAGCCGGCAGCGGCGGCAGGAGCGCGCNCATTGGGCCGCCCGCCCGCACATCACGGTGCCCCGCGCTGCGAGTGGGCGGACAACGAGTCACTCAGGGCAGGACAGAGCTCAGCCTACAGCCAGGGCACGCCCCGTCCTCTGCCGCCGTCGGGCTGCTCCGCCGTGCCTTGCCCCGCTGTGTTCGCTGCCTTCATCGCTCTTGTCCTGCGTGTATTCGTCCTCATGCCCTGCGTGTATTCGGCCTCATGCCCTGCGCGTATCCCCAGTCCCGCGCATGCCTCACTCCTGCCCGCCAAGCATCCCTCATTCTTCTCCTGTGTGCACCTCTCCTCCAAGCAGGCATCCTTTCTTCTCTGCAGGCATCCCTTCTGTCTGTGCTCAGACAGACTGTCCTGTCTCCCATGCACAGGCAGCCCTGGCTGCCTCAGCCCTGCCACGCAGACAGAGGAGCTCTGGGCTTCCCTTGCAAATTCCCGTTGTCTCCCCAGGAACAACCCTGCGGGGTGATGCCTGGATGTCCAGGGAGAGTACATTGGGAGAGGAGCTCCCCACAGAGCAGAGCCAGGCACAGGCACAGAGCCTGGCTCCCATGAGCAGTAAGTGCAGTGCAGGTGCCTTGTACCCTGCTATCCCTTGTACCCTGTTATTCCTTGTACCCTGCTATCCCTTGTACCCTGCTATGCCTTGCACCCTGTTATTCTGTGCTCCTGGACAGAGAGCGTTGCCATGGCCTTTCCCCACGCAGCTTCCAGCTGTCCAATTTGGGATAGGTGACCTCATAAGTGTCCTAATTTCTACATTTGCTACACAGATATTCACACCGAAAATTGCTAGAAGGGTTCAGGAAATCAAGGGCCTTAGGGACACTTTTGCGTAAAAGTGGTGGAGAACAGAAGTTAATCCAAATAGGCCTTGAACAGAGAAAGAAAAAGCAAACACCTGCTGTGGGAAGAAGGAGGTGAACAGAGAGAAGGAGATGGGGCCAGACCTGTGCTTCAGACCTGGGCCAGAAAAAGGGGAAGTTGTTTCCCCAGATGGCAAACTTCACACTCTTGGCTGATACTGGCACGTCCACCAGGGCCGGGAGAA
Source organism: Rhabdornis inornatus (assembly GCA_013397075.1). Classification (NCBI taxonomy): domain Eukaryota; kingdom Metazoa; phylum Chordata; class Aves; order Passeriformes; family Rhabdornithidae; genus Rhabdornis; species Rhabdornis inornatus. Next base: position 1,373,361 of record VWZS01006390.1, read on the forward strand.
AACATGGGTTCAGGTATTAATGTCTTCTTCTGATTTTAAGAGAAAAGCAAATATGCATTCAGGCACTAAAAACCCTTTTCAGGCCAGAAGGATGAAATATTCCCAAGCCTGGAGGTGAGAATAGCAAAAAGTAATAAATTCATATCACAACCAGGAACACTAATGGAAGGTGCTAGCTATTGTGTAATGTAAAAGCACATCTCCTATTTTGCTGTTTAACTATTTTCCACCAGTGTCAGAAAAATTAAACTTGCCAAAAGGTGACAGTTACCTAACAGACTATTAATAGATAAAGCACACACCAGCATTAGATCATTCTTTCTCTTCTCTTTCAAACTTAAATAAATGTAGGGCATATTTAGCTAGAACTGCCCAGTGAAATTAATTGCAATGAGTACTTAGTTCTCTGTCTTGGCAATGTTACAGGTGCACATCTCTGGATCTGAATTGCATAGTCCTATGTTATGAATTTTCATATGAATTATTTACAGAAAGGCTGTCAGTCTGATCATTATAACATAAGGTTAAACACATTTTGTTGTCAAAACTGCCAGGAAAATTCATTTTGCAGTGTTTTTCCAAGGCTACAAGATGACACGGTCTCATAAAGTTGTCCCACATGATAGAAACAACATGGCTCACAGTGGGAGTTTCCTCATCACATTAGCAGGAGCAGCTTCCTGAGAAGAATCAGACTCTCTTCCCATCATCCTTTTATTCTTTTTATACAGTTGGATTTCTCATTGGATATCAGAAATTCTTACATATTCATCAGTTTATTAGGCTGGGTCTTGGAGATAGGAGTGATAATTTTAGACTGATTTAAAAGATTAGTTCAATTTTATGCTCTGTGGTGGTAGCCGTGTGTTTAGATTAGAGCAATGCTTCACACTGCATTACAAACACAACAGAGCTGGGAATACTTCTGATTCTGATTCGAAAAAAATTATACATTGGATTACTTCTTTTCCCCTTCTGCTAGCATGCCAACATAAAACAACAGGAGACATGAAATCATCTTTGTGAATCTTGACTATGCAGAAAATGCAGATTACACATTTCCATGCCCTGCTTTTGTCCAAAGCAGTGATGTGAAACAGGCAACTCTTTGTTCTCTAAATGAGGGAGTAAAGTATTAAACATATTGAACATTTACCAGTTGCCTCTTTATTAGGATTTCCCCATGTCTTCTTGCACAAAGAAAGTTGAGCTATAGTAGACATATCCATTCATTCAGCTACAACCACTGCTTAGTACCCCAATATAGTCATCAAGCTCAGTTTAATATATTTATTATGTACTCAATGTAATTACCATATTCCGAGTAAGATGTCAAAATGTGGAGTTTCATTTACACATAACTAGTGAACACCTTGTTTGCAAAAACACACTACTACATGTTCTTGGGTGATTATTTATGGTTAAAAAACATTCTAACACAGATATTGGTTTCCCTTTCTCAGGGCTTTGTGAAAGAGTGGATAGACTTTGTCAAGATCACCTGACAGCAGGCAGTTGGATTCTTATTTCACTGCATCCACAAGTGCTGTAACTGATGAAAGGTGAAATTTTGCCGAAGGTCACAAGGGAAAACCGGTCTCCTTGAGAAATGTCCCATGAAGATTTTAAACAAAGGCTGAAGCACAGAGTGGATCTGGAATATTGGTGTTGGCCAGTTCCTGAAATTATATTTGAGACATTTTTAAAGCCCTTTCCAAAAGGTTCCTATTTAGAAAATGACAAAGAGCACTGTTTGCACAGAGGGACTTTCCACACAGTGCCATGAGAACAGAGGACTTAGGGCCAGACAGGAGACAGGTATTTCCAACCTGACTTACAACAGGACTAGTGTTATTTAGTATGACTTTTAAATAAGTTATAGTGCAATATTCTTGTAGCAAATATGCAGACAGAGGATTCTGACTTCATAAGCTACTAGCACACAGGAACTTAGGAGGAAGGAAATAGGCCATACTTTTTGAAGACTTGTTTAAACAGTGCTTCATTAATTCTTTTCTTCAGCAGAGTACAGTGAATTTAGCAGGTGTTAGAAAATGCCCTGGCTACAGAGCCACAAGGGAAGGAGACTGCCTGTTGGTTTTTTTTTTATTTGTAAGGATATGGATTTCTATAAATGGAGTTTATTGCCATAATAATCACCAGCCAGATGGAGGGTTGGCCCTGCATCCAGGATGACTTTGTTACTGATTCCTGTGGAAGCTGGATGGGCCCTTAAGAGACTTTGCCACTGCCAGGTTAATGTTAGTGTGACTCCGTGCTAGAGAACTGAAATGAATTTTTACTATCTCTGTTGAAATGTAAACTTCTTATCTGGCAGCTTAGCAATACTTCTCCTGTACTGCTTTTCCATTGTATAAAAGTTAAATAATTTCTCTTGGCTGGGTTATTGAACAGTGCTAATATCCACTGCTAAGATAGCTGCCCTAAGACAAAGATCATCACAGATCATAAGTGAGGGGTGGTGACAATCAGGAAGAGGGAAAGGAAGCCTGAAAGGGCAATTAAAAAATTGTGTCTCTGATGTACAGTATGCCAGGGAGAGGGAGAAACTGCAACACACACTGTAGGAGTTCGTATGGGTTCAGAAGAGGCCTTTAAGGAGGTGGTGTGAAATTCTTCCATTAGAATTAGGGCATCTGTTCTCAACTAGACTTTTGTTTTGTTTTCTACAGATACTTACCCACAATATTAACAGAATATAAGAACTAGGATATTAATGCCAAAAATACTTGTCATCAATCAAAGAGAACAACTGAGTGGTACTGTGAATAGATTAATAATCTGGAACTATTTTTTTCCATTGCAAGAAAGCAGATGGGAATCTGCATAATATTTTGAACTACAGAAAATTGAATTTACCTCCCACTAGAAGCATTTATTCAAATAATTCTGGGCACTTCTTTACTTAAAAACAACTTTTGGGAGATAACTATCAGTAATTTTATCCATCAAGTTTGTCCAGTGCAGGGAATCCATATTCAAAGTCTATAGAAGTCTCTGAGACTCCCCACGTGAGTGCAGCTTACCCACCAAAATTAACAGCCTGCCAGGCTGTGGGCAGGCTGCCTTCCCTCTCACTGTCCTGGCTGCCAGACATCACCTCATGGGATTCTAGATTATCTTGTGAAACCACCAGTGCCTCTTCTTTAATCTGCTCTTGCTTTGGTGAAGGAGCTGCCCAGGGTCTCATATTGTCTCCATCCTGCAGTGTATGTTTTATTTGTTTAAAATTGTATTCTTTCTTGTCAAGGAGAATTTTTCAGGGATCACCCATGCAGCTTTACAAGAGCTCTTCAGTTCCAACTCATCAGTGGCAAGCCAGAGTAACACGTGATGCCTTTGTACAGCCCTCAAGTACATTTTTTTTATGAGCTGAGCTTATAGAGGACTCACTGACCTTCGAAGTACATGGGAGAGTGGGTGACTTAAGATTTTATTTGCAGTTCATATCAACAGGGTGAACACCCCTCCTTCACCATTGTGCACTAAAATCCAAAAAAAGCATGACAATGAAAAAGTGATTTTGTCTCTTCTCTTTACTTGATTTATCAACCCATCAAGACCAGATCACAAAAAGTTACTGAATCCACATTTCCTTTCTCCTAACTAAGGTACAAGCAACTGCTTCCAAAGAAAATCATGTTTCCAGAGAACATGAGATACAGAAGGTCAGGCAAATGTGGTTTTGGGCAGAACTGCAAACTGTGGAAAATGCCATCTCTGCCATGTAGCTGACAGTTGGTCATTTTTTATCTTGGGTGACACTCTGATGTACTGTAACCTGGTTATTTCCAGGGCCTGATGTTCTGCATGCAGACTCTTATTATTAAATCCTGGCAATGTGCTCAGAGCTGGACAACATTACCCTGGAATTAAGTTTTTAGGAGGGGTTTGAAGAGGGAAAAGCCTGGTGGTTTGGCAAGATGGACATGGGATAATACTTCATGCACTTGGTTTTGTACTGGGGCAAGACTAGAGGTAGGAAGCACAACAGCTACTCATGCAGGCAATTCTGTATGGTACAGAGAGTTTGGGATGGGATGAACAGGGACATGTACAGGGCCTCCAAGGAGGAGTCTTGACTGCACAGTGCTGACCTTCGTGCCAGTCGAGCTTGCAGCAATGGCCTTGCTTTCATTTTCCTCTCCACTCTGCCTTCCTTTGGCTTAAGTCAAAAGTACACAGAGACTGCATAGCACCTAATGAATTCTATGCACCTGCTGCAGGCTAAGAGCTGGAGGCTGTGCTTGATAACTGAGGAAGTGTTCTTCTGCTCAAGGACAGTTTTTCTTATGTTCCTAATACTTACTAATTTGTTCGTATCGTCACCAAAAGAGTTGTCAAGCACTCGAACAGGCTGTCCAGGAAAGTGGTTGAGTCACTGTTCCTGGAGAGATTTAAAAGTCTTGTAGATGTGGCACTGAGGGACATGGTTTAGTTGTGGGCTTGGCAGTACTGGATTAACGCTGGTGACCTTAAAAGTCTTTTACAACCTAAATTATTCTGTGATTCTAACTAATTTAGACTTCTAGTCTGTAACATATTTATGAATATTTTGTTCTCATATTCTCTAGACTTTCTCCTTGATTTTTCTTATTTTTTTGTGCTCTAGCTTTTGCCTCCTTCCTTTTATTCATGCTAGCACAAAGTTCCTTCAGCTCCTACAAAACTCAGTCATCCCACAGCTTCCAAAATCTATGGTGAGCGGAAGTGAAGCAAGGCTGTCTACATTCCTGCAAGCCCAGGGCTTGGGAGATGTTGTGGATGTGTGCCAGTGCTAATAAATAGGGAACTATTAGCGACTGTGTAAGGCAGGAAAATTGCAGAACAAGATAAGACTCACAGAATTCTCTTACGCTGATTTTGGATAAGGATATTTACCCAGGGGTAAAAAAATAAAAAAAGTTATCCTTAAAAGCAATGCTCTCTCTGCAGCCGTGTGTGTGTGCAGGAGCTGTGCTGTGTGTGACAGCAGCAGGACCCTGTGTGGAAGTGTAGCTGTGACATTTGCAGTCTCACAGCCCAGGCTGTGGCTGTTCCCAGCTCTGATGCCAGGCTGCACCACGCCTGCCAAACCAAATACCCTGTGTAGCTCCACTTGGGCCCAGGACACGTGAAAACCAATGCAGTGGCTGGGACAAACTCAGTGGAGCAGTTTCTTTAACAGATCCAGCAACTGCAAGGCTTTGTTTGCTTCTCCTGTGTTCTGCAGAGCAGAGATCAGACCAGGTGCCCTGGTCTGAGCAGATCCAAGGAAGCTGCTTTGCCCTGAGTGGCATCTCCAGGTATCTGAGTGCTGCTGGGGCAGGGCTCATACTGCTGATCAAAACCAGAAGTCTCTGGTGGGTACCAGCCTCGTCAGGATGTGTGGGTGCATGGACTGGTTCTGGTGCATTAGCCCACATTTGCATATCCATGCTTTGCATTCCCTAAACTTTATTGCCAAGAACACAACAGGAAAGAGAGAATTGCTTGAAAGTAATGTGACTTTTGTGGTGACTGTGTGTCGAATGGGGGCAGAAAGCAAAGAAATTCCTTGTGGTAGACGAGAAGAACGTAAGGAATTACAGAGACAGGCCAAACAAGAATCAGTCTAGGGTGGTCCAGGTTCATATATACTGCTGTAGGATATGGCTATTTATCCTCTCCAAGGCACTTCCAGCCTTATCTCCTGCTATTGTCATTCCTGTTTGTTGTGAGAAAGCAAATTTTAGTGCTGGTCACACTGGGATTTCTCTCCTTTCCCATCCATCTGTGCAGGATCCCAAGCAGCAGAGAGGGTGCAGCCACAGTGCATGGAGCAGCTGCAGGCTGTGTGTGCAATGAAGTTAACCTCTTTTCCAGCCCCATAAGTGGTGCTCAGCTCCATCCCCCTGGCACAGGAGCATGGATCAGTCCTCCAGGCATCAGCACGTGGAGTGTTGCATCCAGCTGGCAGCAATGCTTTCGCCTTCCTGACCCTACCACTGTACTCCCTGTGCTGAGCTCCTGCTGTTCTAGTTTTTGCTGATCTAGACGTGTTAAAATTAATTTTTCTCTTGATGCCTGACTCTAGGCAAGGTTATTAGATAGCTGGGTCACTGCAGTCTGTGACTGTCAGCTGCTGAAATCGTTTGCATTAGGCTGTGGGCTGGTAACCCACTAAATAACCACTTTTGATGACTAACCAGCATCAAAACTCCTGCAAGCTTCATTTTAAAAACAAGGAGTATTTTATTCAAAGAGAACAAGAAAATGTATTTCCATGTTGTAAAATGATTGGCCTTCATGTGTCAAGAGCCCAGCTCAACTTCCCTCTGCTCTGCATTCTGGAATCATTACCACACTTATTTCCAGTAGTGCAGAAAGTCTTTTCCATATGCCTCCACTTCAGCCAGTAATCTGTAGCTAGTGTTTAATGTCTCCTAGGCAGGAGGAGACGAGGACAAACCAACAGCTTTACTGTGATGACAACGACTGTAGAAAACATAAAACCTTTCTTCAAAAGCAGTCCCCACCTCTGAAAGCAAGCCCAGTCCTGCAGGGAGTGCCTCAGCCTCTCTGAAGAGTGTGCAGCCTTGGGACAGTCTGTAAAAGGAGCTCACAGAAAGCTTCTGTGTCCCAAAAAATCCTCTTTGGCCAGAGCAGCATTGTACCTCATCCTGGCTAAGGGGAGAGGGCTCAGCAATGAAGATGCATAAAGTTAAAAATTCATTTGGACATTTGAATTCACAACAAAACATTTTTGCATGGATATTTGCTTTCACAGCATTGAAGGAAATTTGTGCCAAGTGAGATGGGTGAGCACAAACTTCGTCTTCTGCGTTCACATAATTTGTATCACAGGACTTTTAACTGGAACACTGTCCTGGCATTTCACATTCCAGCCCAACAACAGTCCGCAGATTTTGACCAATGTGCTCTTTAAAAAAAGTAATTTACTGGAAAAGAACAGTAAACAGCTCATAAAAAGTGTTTCTCAGCATCAGCTGCAGACAGGAATTTCTCCCAGGAGCCCCTCTTGCTCCCTTTGTTAGAGCTGATAGGTGCGTGCTGCACCAAAGGGAATTCATAGCTGTGTCATGGCTTAAACACAGAAGAGAATAATACTCTTGTGGGAAAAAAGAGTTCTCTAGTAGGCTGGGCACAGGCAGAATTAGAAAACAGGCTGTTGTCCTCAAGCAAGGGCATTCCATGTCCTCCTGCTCCTGCAGCAGGCACTGACAGTCTTTAAAAGTGGCAGATGAGAGCAGTGAGAGGCCCTTGACTCCCGTGTGTGCAGGATACCTGAAGTGATGTGGCCCTGGCCATACTGACCTGTAGAGAAAGGACAAACTGGTTCTTAGAAGGTCACTGCGGGCCCCTGCTCTCAGCCATGCCAAGCCAAGGATATTCCTCAAACCATGTGCCCCAGACATTTTATCACCTCAATGTTTAAGGGGACATCTTTTGGGTCCCAGCCTCAGCAGCCACTTCAGCAGAAGAGCCCAAAGCTCTATTTCTGTAGAAATGCAGCTTTTTTACAAGGGCTACATGGTCCAAGACTTCTCCAACGGCCACACTTGCAGGAGAGGTGGCCATGTGCAGCCCCCAGGAGCTGCTTCGCAGGGTGGTGGCTGCAGTTACAGCTCTCCCAACCTCAGCCCCTCCTGTGCTCCATGGAGACAAAACAGGGTTAAAAGCTGCCAGCACCAACTACCCAGAGAGAGCAGGGCACTCCTCTGATGGACAAAGTAACTTATATCCGTCCCACAGAGATCTCATCTCATTTTCGACTTGGCAGTGGGAAGAGTTTTGATCTCTTCCTGCTTTTTTGTTGTTGTAGTTTTAGCATTATCTGTCCTCACTGTTCATATTTTTGATGTTCCATCCAGACCAACATCAACTGCTGTGACAGCTATGAATAAAAGGCTTTCTTCTAGAAGCAGGGCAAGCAACATTTGTCTTTAGTTTTAATTTTGTCACAAACACTTTTACAATTGACTTAGTTTTTGTGTTCACACATGTATCTCATAAGAAATTTAAGAATGAAGCACTGCCAAAGGCATTAGCACACAAAAACATTTTTCAGCCACAAAATATCCCCTCCTGATCTGTGAAAACAGTTTTTTTCCAGTCATTTTATGCTTATGGTCCATCAAATTGGTACTGGAAGAAAATCTGAGGCAGCTTACTCTGTCACGTAGCTGCTACGTGGCTCATATTTGCTTTATCTTTTGAAACATTCCATTTTTGGTGGTGATGACATCCATACTGTCTGATGGTTTTGTCAGGCCAGCTTGAAGGCAGCTTGAAAAACCTGACCTTGTTTGCAAGTGATTGTAAAGGTCTGTGCTCCCTGTGGATTTAATTCCTGTATTAATGTAACTACTTAAGGATTATCTTGAAAGAGCTGTTTTACAAAGAATTGGAAATCACACATTATGAGAGGGCCTGATGGACTGCAGTTCATCAAAAACTGCTCCAGCATGGGTCCCTTCCATGGGGTCAGTCCTTCAGGAAGAGCCTGCTCCAGGTGAATGACAGAAAGTGTGGAGCCAGGTCAAACTTAGCAAATCACCCCAAATCCCAGAGAATACAAATCCTAACCACAGATTCAAGTGCAATATGTCAAAGCACAATCACTTGACATTTCTTTTTGAATGTGAGATTAACCACTTAAAGGAGGCTGCAAGTGTTGAAAATCTTCAAGTTGATGCAAAACGGGTTATTTATTTTCACTCCAGCTGCAACTTATCCTTTTCCAGTTTTGTTTTGCCAGCAAAACTGTGATTTTCCCCTCCTGTAACTGGGAAAAAGAAACTAACTTCCCCACTGGGGACCAGCCTCACAGGCCTGGGAGCTGGAAGATGTGCTGTGTAGCACACACTAAATAAAATCTTTGCCCTGCAATTCAAACAAGCCTATAATGGTTTTATGCTCCCAGCTGGCAGGAAGGTTTTTCCACATCCGTGCAGCTTTCTGGTACATTCACAGCTCCTCAGGTTTAAATGTCAGCTTGAGACCCTGGCATCTTCTTCTCATCATGATAATAATCTCCAAGTGAGCAAAACAGTTTAGTTCTTCCCCTATCAAGTCCCACCCTAGCTAATGCCACTCAGCTTCTTAATCCTTACAACCTCTGGATTTGATATTCTTCTTGGCACAGCCCAACACTTTTTGTAAAGATTTGCAATATTTTGCATGATTTTTAAAAATTTGAACTCTTCCTGAACAGTACCACCTCCTTGAATCCACCACTGTGCGTCTACCTGCCAGCTTTCACTCTTTATTCAGAGTATTTAGATAATTTGGGGTAATGATGATCATGTCCCCTGGCCATGTGCCATCTAACACAGTGGGTGCTGATCCACGTGTGGATTCTCAGAACCATAGTTATGGAGGCAGCAGTGACATCACAGAGGGGCATGGGAGGGTGATGGGCTGTGAAAGGTCATGGCAATGCAAATCCACGTTTTCTGCAGAGAATCCCCTGGGTGACACATATGTTGTGATCTGGGTGGCTTTTAATGACAGCTTTTCCTTCTGGCCACAGATCTGCCAGGGGATGACAGTGCCTCTGTCCCAAACTGCCCTTTGCCATTTGCCCTTGGCATCATGTGCAGCTCTGCTTTATCGATGTGGCCACTGCCTCCACCCCAGGACGGATCACTCAGTCCCCAAGTGAGCCCTCCTCCACAGTGGGAACTGCTGTGAAACTCTGGAGAGAAAAGCTTTGATCTTTATAAAGACTTCTTGGAGGCCACCCTTCCCCAGCTGCTGTGGCCAAGTGGAGCTGCAGCCATTGCTGGCAGTTCTGGGCATGCCAAGGGAATGCTAACACGTGCTGGGGGATTAGGATGACACAGCTGTTGGAACAACAGCTGGGTGGGCTGACCCTGGCCTGTGGTGTGGCCAGCCAGGGTGGGTTATGGAATCACCTGTTGTATGGGGTGCTGCTCCTCTCAGCCCTCTTGCACTCCCACATGTATACAAAACTGATTTTTCATTGCTATTATTAAAATAATAATTTCTTCATGCAAGGGTGTGGTATGTCATCACTTGCAGTGTGAAAATCCTGATTCAGCTGGGGATAGTGTGTACGGCTGCTTGCACCTGCATCAGCCTTCCCTTTTCCTCACACAGTGCTCTGTGTGGAAGAAAACAGGCAGAAAACAGAAGTCCCATAAGATCAGATTGTTTTAGCAGGATGGTTGAGACCAGAGGCTCCAGTTGTCTGGTAAGGACCACAGATCTACCCAACAAGATCCCAGCTGTCAGCAGATCCTCCCCAGGATCTCCTTTACTGCTTCTCTGGCCTTGACCATGAAATAGTTGATCTGAGCTTCTCCCTGCTTCCTGCAGCAGCCTTCTGTGAGTCCACAAGCTGCTGGGCAAACACTCTGTTTACTTTTTGTTGCCTGTGCTATGTCTCTCCTAGCAGCACAATTATCTGCTGTGTGTATAATACACGAGCTCTCCTGTAAAACTGCCCATGTTGATGGTTTGGTCAAACTGTTCCATGACATTTCTGTACCCTAAGGAGGCATTGGCAGGAGGATCAGGGATGGCAATACTCCATGGTAAGGGATTGAGATGAGGGAAGATTAGAGATTCCGCCTGTGCAGATGCTGAAACTTCCACACATCAGTCTGCTGGTCTGTATCTTTATGTTGCCACTTTTGGCTGTCCCTGATGACCTGGAGAGAGGCTTTAAGAGTGTGATAACTAAAAAAGTGAACAGTGTCAAGAATCCATCAAAGGGCAGAAAGCGAATCACAAAGCAAGGAACCTTATTGTATCACAATGTATCTCCAAAATGCTTTGCTGAGCTCAAAATCCTCTGAATCCTGGTGTCTTACAAAGTGAGGATGTTTTCAGGAGTGAGAGGTGATCTGCAATATGGCAAGGGACACCCAAGCAACTGGGCATCATTGGTGCAGCAAGGCAGCCACCCCCTCGCTGGGGATGAGAGCTGGAGCTGCTCCCATGAGGGGCTCACCTTCCATGTGGGAGGATGGGGATGGGGTCTCTTCCTCTGCTGCCACCCAGCCAGGCTGACAGAACAGGTTCTCTGACCTAGGGAATTAGTAGGTGATATAAAACTCGTGATAAGGGAGGACTGTGACCCCATCTGCCATGAGAGTACTTACAAGAAAGGTATAAAGGGTAATGCAGGTCCATGGCCTTGGCTCTGCCCAAGTGAGATGTGCAAGAAGACCTGCTAAGGTCAGATTGGCTCTTTTACAAGCAAAAAAAAAAAAAACGCCATGAGGGGAAAGTATAAGTGTCCTTCTTTTCTCCTAAAGGAAACCTCAGTGCTGGCATTCACGGAGACCACAGGTTTGTGCAGCTCCATCAGCCTGCTCTGCCACAGCCTAGCTTACCTACGGGGCTCAGTGTGGCTGTCTCCACCATCACAGTGCTGAACATGCCTTTTCTCAGCTGGCAGGGGAGAAAATGTGCTGGAAAGCAGAGAAGAAGGTTTCAGATCCAAACAGCTAAAAGCAAATGAGAACGCCAGGGGAAAAACAAGAACCCTACCAAAGGTGCACCTACTGTACCCTCGAGCAGGCATTTGTCAGCTCAGAGGTCAAAACAAACCAGAAAGAGAACATGTCTGGGTTAGCAAGACAGGGAGGAGAAAAATATTTAATCTTGAGCAATCAGGAGCATTTCGTTCAACCTGAACATTCCTGTTTCCTAACTCTATATTTAACTCCCCCGTATACTTAAGGTTACTTGTAATGGAAAAAATGCATTTTAAAATCTTTCATTGGAAATTCAAATAGTTACAGAGGTCCTCAGGTGAAACAAAGGGAAAAACAGAAGATGTTGAATCAAACATGGTTTTCGGCTGTAGTTGTTGTGAAAATCTTGAGTACTTTTTGTTTTTCCCAAATGCCTTTGTGCGCTCATTTTGTGAAGGGGAGATGTCAGAACTACTCATGGGCAGCAGCTCTGAGACTATCCAGGTGAAGAAAAAATCATAAAAGATTTTAAGAAGAAGGAGGCAGCTCAAGCCTGTACCTGTGCCCTAGTGTGCACGTGATGAAACAGGTTCCTGACTGCCCTGAACCGATGGCATATTTGTTATGAACATATAATCATCCACCTGCAAACAGCAGTGGGTGCCAGAGTTCATTAACCTTTGCATCTGGCAAGGGCTCATACCAATAAACCCCTGTGCCTTTGTTTTTGGACTATCCAGTGCTGGAGACAGCGATGAGAAAGCAGAACCTCTTTGCCATGGAGCAAGAGAGGCTCAGCAGCTCAGAGGCTGTTGGTACCAGGAGGAGCCAAGGATGAGCCAGGCAAGGGAGCCCGGGATTTTTGGCTTCTATGTTTTTTAGGGTAGGACGGTGACAGACACACCTGGGGCTTAATCTCTTTTCGAGTGTTTATGTGGGACTTGTCCTTTAGGACTTGCAAAGTGAGGGGGCAGCTCAGCCCGAGGGGGGTGGTGCAGCGGGGGACAAAGGGTGTGACACGTGGCACCTTTCCTTCCCTTCTCCTGCCAGGACACCTCCCAGCCTGAGGACTTTGTAGCAGCGTTTTTCAGGTCACTTGTGTGAGAACACTTGGAATTCATCGTACAGTACTTTGCCCAACGTTCTGGAAAAAGAATCATAACTTTTTCAACAGCTAAAGCATGAAGCAAACAACTGAATTAAGAGGGATCTTTGGTTATTAAGAGTTTTGGAGAGCAGTTTTAGATTCAGGAGTTGATTACATAGAATATGGATGAGAAGGGCAAGCATGAGTGTATACAGGGCTCCAGCACAGCAGATCCTGGTACAAACAGGCTTTTTGTCTTTCCCTTCCCAGGAATATCACCCCTGATAGCCATGCATCCTAAGGATCATAGTGCCTGCTGTGGAGCACCCAGGAAAGGTGTCCCACCCTGCACTGGCAGCCTTCAGAGATAGCATCTCCCCTACAGCACAGCTTCAGATGTGTTAGAAAAGCAGTGTCAGCATTAGGAAAAATGTGTCCCTCAGCTAGTCTCAATTTGGACTTTACCTTGGACTGTATCCACTGCAGGGCAAATGAAGTCAAGCCTTAAAAACAACTTCATAATGGCTTTTTGTATCATAGGCTTTTTGATCCTGATAAAATTTTCTGTTACCGTATGCTAAATGCCAGAAGTTCCTTGAACCATTATCTTTGAGTTTTAACAACACCATTCCATGGGAGAGCAAATTCCTGCACATGGTAGTGAGGTGACAGAGAGGAGCAATCACTTCTGTCTCTACTCCCTGTCTGACACAGCAACCCTGGGAGCACAACCCACGGGCCAGGGCCAGCTCCCATGCTGTGGTGAGCTCCCACACCCCTGCGCTGCTGAACCGCTGGCCCTCAAAATCCAATACATGCACAAACCTGTGACACAACCCAAGCACTGCCACCCAGTTTCCCTCAGTGCAGTCTGAGAAGCTTTTCCTGCCCTGTCCCTCCTTCACTCTATAGAAGGCACCTTGTCATGACCATGGCTTCTGTTATAAACAAAGCATCTGATCCCCAAACAATATGCATCTGCAGCTAAATAAGGGTGCAGTCTGTGCTGTTTAGGGTGGATCTTCCTGAAAATGCAGGTTGAGTTTTGGACTAAAAATACAGGGGAGCATCACCCTTCACAGCGCCAGCACCAAAACAGATGAGCTCTTTGAGGGCCACAGTACCAAGAACCTGCACAGTGCCTGCTCAGAATATCAGCAGCAGCCAGCATCAGTCCTGCAGCACAACAGGGACCACCCTGGGCTGGGGCTGAGAGTTGGTGGGTGCTGCCTTCTCCTCTCTAGCCCTGCAAAGGCCTCCACAGCACTACAGGGAAAGCTCACTGCTTGGCCCAATACTCTACAGAAAGGCCACACAACTTTTGTGTTGCCAATGCTGAAGGTCTCACAGCAGTCATGATGTTCTCTCTTTTTCTTTCTTTTCTTTACTTTGTACTTACTTACCATTTAAATAATAACCTTCCTGTTACTCAGCATAGCCAGAAAAATCAAACTCATGTAGCTGAGAAGCAAAGGCCTGATTCACTCGTAGGATTTTGGATGTCAATCACAGTAAATCAGTGGCATTCTCTGAAAATGAGCTGCAGAACAAGGACCGAGCAGCAGCCTGTTTCAGCTGTGTCTGTGATTCCTTTGTTATGATTCACCTTACACAAATATCCAAATAAACAAGTTTGCTGCCAGGAATATTCTGGTGAGAGGCAAAACGTTGAAAAAAGTCACTGAACTCTTGCTCTGAATGGAGAAATCTCTTCCTGACAATTTGATCATTGAAGGTGCTCTGGCTTGTGCCTGCAGACTCTCTGTGCCCGAGGCAGGTACCCACACCACGTGCTTGGCACAGCACACAGTCACACCAGGAATATGCACAGCCTTTTCTTGGCACATCTCAAGGAAATGCATATTTTTCCACTGTACTCTCTTTCTGAATCCTTACACAGAAAAATATCATTAAATGCTGTTCCAGTATTCTCCTTAGTTTTGCTGATCTTGGTATCTGGATGTAGATGATCTTCTAACCAGGACTTTGCCACTATGACAAGGATTTCTCCCTTATCAGAGACTTCCACAGCCTCTTCTATTTCTTGATAGATTTTATCTTTCTAAAAAAAATAGCTGATTTCCCACCTGCAGTTTCCAATGTATCAACAGATCTGTTGACTTCAGTTGATCAATGAATATCTAATGTTTTTCTTGCTTATGTGGACCAAACCCTTCATTGTGTGCCCCAATGCCAGGTTTACAGTGTGGCAGCATAATGTGGCCTCTTGACCCAGAGTGAAGCCACCAAAGTGGTGTCTGCAAGAATTTAGTACAGTTGCCTGGGCTAGCAGCTTGAAAAATATTTGAGATGCTGAAATATATCCCGAAGACAAAGAAGACAACTGCTTTGGACAGGCTGAAAAATGAGCCTGTTATCCTCTGTCCCTCAGCAGATCTTGTGCCATTTATTAACTCCTGTCAGAAATGGCTCAGGGCTGATCCCCTGGGTATAATGTTCTAATTTATAGGGGTTATGCATATGGGTCATGCAGAAGTCCAGGCCTGGAGCACACATAGTCTGGCTCTGCAGACTCTACAGCCATCTAGAGTCATTGCACAGGAAAGGGGATCCACAGAGGGTGAAAAAAGAGCAGAGAGTGAACCCTCCCCCAGATTCAGAGCCATACATTATCTCCTTTTTCTCCCACTTAAAGAATTGACTGAGCCTTTCTGAGCTTGGGCTGTTTGTAAGTTTGCATTAACTCAGGGTTAAGTTGTTACTAAGCAGGTATTCCAGAAAAAGAAAATACCTCCAAGGTATTTTTAGATGTATTTAACTGTCTAAATCCTTTCGCTAGACGTAAGCTCAAAACTAAAACTATTCCTTCTCATTTTCTTCAGACAGTGCACACTTCCAGGATACAGAAATAGCCCAGCATCCCTTTTCAATAGTTTATGAGTTGTCAATTCATGCTCATTGTGTCCTGTGTTTAGAAATCATCTAGAGCAGCAGGATGTATGTACCAGGCCCAAGAAGTCTGTTTTATTTCGTACACGACACTATTTAGACCAGCTGTGCTGGTGAGACTTCCTCACATTACTGCTATTGTGAGTAGAGCAAAAGACACTGAAATACTCTATTTCAGAAGGCTGCTAAATGACAATGTTTGAAGTCTTGATTGCAGAGCAAAACCTCTCTAATTCAGAATTATGGAACTTTCCCTGGAGCCACGTGGATATTTCAGGAAGTCATTCAAAGGAGCAGTTTTTGCAAAGGGAGGAGGTTTACAGGAGGATCTTTTCCTCTCAAACATGTCTTGAGATTTTCTGAAAAGAGACCAGTGTGTTGTAAGAGTTGTTGCTGACTATTTTTGTACTACTTCATGATATATGTGCCACAAGGACACCAGGGAAGGGGTTTGCAGGAGCCTACACGTGGTCCCACCCAGCAGGGAAACTCTGCAACCTCCCCTGCTGACAAATGGCACAAGGAGATAACTCCCAGAAATAACGACCATGAAAGAAGCTGGGGAAGGGGCAGAGGCAGATAAATGTGCAGAGACACTGGACACCACCAGCCTTTCTCCAGCAGAAGGGAAGTTTTCATTTATATGTCGTCATTGCTGACTGTAAAGGAGAAATGTACAATGAAAATATTATAATAGCCATAATATACTAGTGCAGAAATAATAATTCATTGGTTATGGATCTGTTGATGAGCCAAGAAGCTCCATGCACCCCTGACTGTGGAGTTCAGCTGTGCTGCTGGCTGTCCTAAAGGACCAATCCTGCTCTGGCTACAGCTCTCCAGCCATAAGTCACATTGCTGCTGTGAAGGGCAAAGGAATTTGTCTCTTTCAAAGCTCTTGAAACTAAAAAGTCATCTTCCACAGTGACTTGAAATATTCCAGGAAAGTTATTATTTCATACATTATTATTATTTGCTTTGTAAAAAGTTGATTTAAATGGTCAGCATTTTTCAAAATCGGAAGTGAAATTGCAAAGAATGTTAAATATGTCAGTCCATTTTCTCTAAATCTTCAGATTTGCTTAAATACAACCATTCTCATTTTGACAGGCATCAAAATGTTTCCCTAAGCCTGCATTTCTTGTGAATTTTGTCTATTTAAACCACAAAAAAAAAAAATTCTTAATCTTTGCTGGACAAATGAGGGATAAGCTGAGAAGCAGAATGTGCTCCTGTATCCTGCCTGCTCCAGGCAGCAGGCTGTAGATGGCCTGCTAAACTGGGAGCAGAGGGATGCAGGCATACCTGGAAGGGAATCAGAACTGTCCCAGGAATGCTGTCACTATATGAGCTGTGTGTCACTATGTGAGCCCAAACGCATTTCCATGCAGGTATCACCAGACATCTCCATCTCTGTTCCCTCCTGTGTAGATGTGGTGATGTTGAGTGTAGCCTGGAGCAGAAAGCAGCTGTCTGGAGGAAGGATGCTTCCTGGGGCATTGTCTTTCACATCCAGCTCTCTGCAGCAGTGCTGTTGGAAATAACAATCTCCAGGCAGGCAGGAACTTTTCCAGTCAGGCAGGGTTTGCCTGGAAATGCCCACGTGGTGTGATAGGAAGCATGTGAACAGCACCCAGACCAAGGGTGCAGGCCCAGGGTCCAACTGTGGAGCCATGTTTAGGGATGGAGGCATCACGGCCTTCCTGGGACTTACTCTGGAAAACTTTTCATAACCCAAAAGCAACTAGGATCCTAATTTTTAATCCTCTGTGAAAGGATGGCAGGAAGTGAGCTTTTCTTCCTTACCAAGCACATATATTTATGAGACCAAACCCTGTCCAGTCTGGGGTGGGAGCACAAGCCAAGCTGTTCATGAGGCAATGCCCTGTGCCATTCATGACGTGTTATGATTACAAGTTACTAAACTAAGATCAACTGACTAACTAAACTAGGCTCAACTAACAGTTCCCCAAATATCTTTCCTTCCCCCATTCCCTGCACAGCTTTTTCCCTTCACACTGCCAGAGGTGTTCAAGGTGGGGAGCAGGAGGCAGGCAGCCCCAGCAGTGCAGGCTGACCCACCCCATGCTGGATGCCATCTCATGTCTTTCCTCCCCACTTCTTTCTCCTCTTGCGTTCTTGCAAAATCTGCAAATCAGTGTTCCCCAGCAGAGCTGGTTTCTTTCCTGGACCCTTTTCGGGCAGGAGTAGATGGGTGCGTGTGAGAGACAGCAATACAGACTGGAGTTATGGAAATGCAGAGCTCTAACCCAGTAGGGGCAAAGGAAAATTTCTTTTGTTGTTTTTGGATTAGCTCACCCAGAGTTTCTCTCTGTTTTTTTGCCAGGGCTGCTCTTAAATGTCGGACTGTACACGTTTCAATGCTTATTGAAAGATCATTGCTTCCCACAGCTCAACATTTTTTCCGTGCAGCTCATAAGCCCTGCAGTGCCATGCAGCTCCCCCGGAGCTCTCTGCCCCTCTGCAGCCTGGGGGCAGGGCCCTGGGGCGGCTCCCGGGGATGGAGAATGAGGGCATCTCTGCAAAAGGCATCCTGCTCAGATTTGATCAGCTACAAAGCTGGGAAAGCTCAGAGGCAAAAAATCAGGTGTTAATGGCCCTGAGCTCAGTGATAACTTTGTCAGGACTGGGTGTGAGGGAGATGCTTCCAGCTGGGAGATTGCCGTG
The DNA here is from genome assembly GCA_013397075.1 of Rhabdornis inornatus. Taxonomy (NCBI): domain Eukaryota; kingdom Metazoa; phylum Chordata; class Aves; order Passeriformes; family Rhabdornithidae; genus Rhabdornis; species Rhabdornis inornatus. The sequence continues at coordinate 1,391,496 of VWZS01006390.1, forward strand.
GGGTCAATTGAAGGAAATAGCAGAGCAGAGGTGGTGTCTTGGAACACGGCGTCCTTGCAGGCAGCGCTGGCACGTGGCTGTGACAGCTTTACCCCTGGGACATCAGCTCCAAAGCCCACAGCACCCACGGCAGCGCTGCCCTGCTCCCCACGGAGCAGGCTGGGGGAGCACTGGGTGTTGGGGTGCTGGATATCGGGGTGCTGGAAATCAGGATGCTGGATATCAGGTGCTGAATGTCAGGATGCTGGATGTTGCAGTGCTGGATGTCAGGGTGCTGGGTGTCAGGGTGCTGGATGTTGCAGTGCTGGATGTCAGGATGCTGGATGTTGGGGTGATGGATGTTGGGGTGCTGGATATTGCAGTGCTGGATGTCAGGGGGCTGGATGTTGCGGTGCTGGATGTTGTGGTGCTGGATGTCAGGGTGCTGGATATCAGAGTGCTGGATGTTGCAATGCTGGATGTCAAGATACTGGATGTTGGGGTGCAGGATGTTGCAGTGCAGGATGTTGCAGTGCTGGATGTCAGGATGCTGGATGTTGGGGTGCAGGATGTTGCAGTGCAGGATGTCAGGGCGCTGGATGTTGCAGTGCAGGATGTCGGGGTGCTGGATGTTGGGGTGCTGGATGTCGGGGTGCTGGATGTCAGAGCACTGCTCTGGCTCTCCTAGTTTCTGGTTCAATCCAACCTCTTCACAGCAGCCTCACCCTTAGACTTAGGTTAGGGAAGTGGCTCAGGCCAGCAGCCTCTTCTGAAATGTGAGTTTGGGGCAAGAAGTTTTCACGTACTCAGAAATGTTTCCTTCCTTGGGCTTTCTCAAAGGCAAAGAGAGATAACTTGCAGGCCTGGAGGGAATATGGTGTCCTGCCATAGCTTTCTTCCTTAGCCTTAAATGCTGAAATGCTCTCTTCTTTGCTGTCACCAATTTTAATGGTTACAGAGAAAGCAGAGGCCAAGCAGGGAGCATGCTGGGCACGTAAATCCTGACTGAGAACAAGTGCACCATAATAAGGTTTGAAATCTTACTCTGGCAGATCTCCTTGACCCCCATCTGTCTGCAAGAAGCACCAGCAGTGTGGAAAGGCAGCTGGAGAAATGGGATGCCATGGGTGGAGGGAGCTGAGCAGCCCAGTCCTCTGGGCTGGGTACCATGTCCATGTCCATGTCCATGTACCATGTACACCAAGGTCGGGGTGACCCCAAATGGGGCTGATGAGGAGCATGAGCCAGGAACTGTTGCCCCTCTCCTGAAGGCACTTAAACCTACAGGCTTGTGTAGCACACAGGGTTGATGCCCCTTTCCTTGCCTCTGGCTGCAATTCTGTTTCAAAAGTGGTTTTTTATTTCTGATTCTCACAGGAGCAACCTGTATTCAGTCATAAAGTGAACTGGCAGCGTTTTGTTGCTCTTAAGTGCTTTCAATCTGTGTGCCTTGCTGGGAAAAACACTGTCTCCTGTAAGAAATACATACGGTAAATTCAGAATCCCAGGCATCCCAGCAGTGCTCTAAGATGTTTAAGATGCATTTGAGGAAAGCTGCCCTTTGTTGAACTGTTTCATCACGCACTGTTTAATGCAATTGCTGTCTCCTTGCCTTGAATAATGTATATAATAGGCAGTGTTAGCTGTGGTCTCTGGTGTGTGAATAACAAACAGCAGCCATGGTCGGAGGCTGGCTCTCATGAGGAGACACGGTGCTTCCACTCTCATCTCCTTGGAAGAGGAAGTCAGCAAACACTGTCAGCTCTCACAAAATAAATTAATGCACCCTGATGTGCACACAGTGAATATTGGACAGACATATACGCATCCTCTGTCAGTGGTCACAATTAGCACCCAGCTGAGGTCAATGTGCTGATATTCACCAGGAGCAGCAGCACTGGGGAGTGGGGCACTGAGAACACAGCAAAGGACCTGGGGAAGGTTCCTACCACTGCCAGGTATCAGGATGAGGACTGCAGGAGATGAGGTCTTTTCCCAAGTAGTATTTTGTTCTAGTGGCCCCAGGAGCAAGGATCATCTAGGAAAAATGATCCGTAGGGTTAAGTGAACCATGGATTGTGTAGGTAACAGTGAACTGTGGTGGTGGGCTAGAGAAGGAAACTGGAGCATGAAGGACAGAGTATTAAAGCAAGGACACAGGGCTGCAGCAGAGCAGCCAAGAGAAAAAAAAGTACTAACGAACATCTTTTTTCCACTATGTTGCAAAGCAGGCACTGAAAACAGTCAGTGGAAACTGGAGGAATTTAAAATATTTTAATAACAACCTCTCATCTTATCAAGGGGATTTTCCCAGTGCATCTCAAAACACTTTACTGATGAGTTTAATACCCCTTATGCTCAAAAAACAGATAAGAAGACTGAGGCTCAGCTGGACAAAAACATCCAGCTATCAGCCACAGAGAGCTCCTGTCCCACAGCAAGTTCTGCCCCCACACTCCCCTGTGCAGAGTTGCGTGAAACAAAATCCACCTTCTCAGCACACATGGCCCAAAGTGTGATGAAAATGGCAACGTTCCTCAGTTACATATTTCTAATGCTCCCCCAGTGTGGCTGCCACCACCCTTGGCATCATGAGCCATGACATGCTGTCACAAGGAAGGTGACAGTGCAGCACATTGAATACACAGAGATTATTCTTTCCAGCTTTTGAGATTGAGATGTACCATGCACACAGTAATGTCCCTTCTGATTTATCTGAAACATGCCCTGAGTTATGTGATCATCCTAAATATTACAGCTCAAGTGAAAGTTGAAAAGACGGAAAAGAAAAGCCTGGAGTCTTTTCTGTAAAACTGTTGGCTCTTCACACTGTTTTCTTCACAGGCCAGGCATGCTGTCCTGCAGATGCTCAGCCAGTTTTGCTAATATTTCATTTCCAAATGGAAACATCTTGACCAGCAGTGGGTCAAAAACCTGCAGCATCCCTGATGCATCCCTGCAGCATCCCTGATGGCCAGTTCAGCTGATGGGCAGCATGCTGCATCCAGCTGATCGCGTCACATAGAGCAGTAAGAAACCTGTCATGATAATTCCACCTGTCATGATAATTCCATCCTCTTAATCACCAGCTGCTCCTAAACTTCTCTGTGGCAGGTTTGAAATTAGCTACTGTTTGCACAGTCCTGCTGCTTGACAGCTGCAGAGGACAGGTTTCATCAGTTGCTACTGGGCACAGCTGTCCTGTTCACTGGTCACACTCAGCCCCCCTGGCCTCAGGGGGAAATGCTGCTCAGCCTCTCCACGGCACGAGCCAGCTCCACTGGAGCCTTTGGGCAGCATCTCAATGGAAATGTGCAATAACAGAAATGATGTGTTTGTGCACACCAGAATCCCAAGGAAGGAACTGTATGACACAGTGCCCTCTCTTTCATTTCTGGAGTTTCCTGCCAGAGTGCAAAGCTCTTAGGCTTTCAAAGGGTCTAAACTTCCTTGAGTACTAATGCAGGGGAGAGAGAGAAGGCAGCAAAGTGCCCTACTTCTTGCTTTCATTTTCATCTTGGCTTGACAACACATTGCTGCCGCTAGCACATCTCCTTTCCCATTCTCTTTTATTAGCAAATGCACTTTGACTGGTTGAATGATTCATGCAAATAATTTACCAGGCCACATAAAGCCAGCTTTTCTCTTCCTGTGTTATCCTCAAACGAAGAGGCACTTTTTTATTGATGTATTTGCTGTCCATAACTGCTCAGTGAAAAGGCTGTGAATACTTGAGATGGGGAGTTGTTTGTGAGCTGCTGTGTGGTTGGACTGACCTGTCTCTGGGTAAGAGAAGGGAGCAGACAGGCATGGAGCAGTCTGACCCCATTTATACTGGAAGACATGGAGTAACCATTGTCCCTTCTGTCTCACAAATGTCCTGATTTGTCAGAGCAGCAGCCACTGTGAATATTATCACAGGCAAAGCCCTGCACCCACGACTGTTTGCACAAATGGGACAAGAAAAGGTGACATACAGTTGAACACATCATCTCAAGTGAACATTTTACAGCACTAGGTCAGGTCAATTGCTCATCCACCATCAATTTATGCTGTAGGAAAATCCCAGGTTCATTGTACAATATTCACAGTTGCTCTGTGAAGGCAGAACTAAGACCTTCGAGGAGTTTGAACAGTCCTTACCTGTTACCAAATCATCTAGATTTTCTCCAAGTGTCATATTTAACCCATCAGTTTACCCCAGCAGTTTACCCATCTAGTGTGGCATTTTTTATTTTTAAGACGAGTTTCAGTACTGGTTGGACAAAATTTAACCATGTCATCGAGTCTGGAGGCTCTTGGTATTATAGAAGTACAAGCAATTCTGTATTTGTCTATTGTAAAAGAGAAAAACTTTGCTTGAAGCAATGAAGCAGCACCAATTTACACCAGGGAAACATTTCCAGTATATATCACAACATCATCCAGCTTCTTTTATGTTTCTTTTATGGACAAGTCATAAGTCTTAGTTGCTGGAATACGGTCTACTGTAAAGAGCATTTCCCACCAAGGAGGTTGTTGTGCTCCAGGAGATGAAGAAAATACAGCCTATGGTGGCTGCTAGATCCACCTGTATCATTGGAAACAAACAGAAACTATCAAAGGTGCTTCTGTGACTGATAGACCCAGAACAAACTGAGTCATGTTGTTGAATAAAAAAAAAAGGTGCATTATAAGAAGTGCTTTTTGCAATACAAACTTTCTGTCTTGGTTTAGATTACTGTCATTAATGTGCTCCTATTCTTACCAGGTTTTTGGAATCACAAAGCTTTTTACCTTGCAGAACTCTTTGTAGTCTTTTCTCCTCACTTAGAAAAAGTTTAAGGCAGAGAAAGAAGGAGGTACAAGGTTCCATTGCCTACACTGCAGATTTTGCAACCCTCCTAATTCTGCTCTGCTGCTGTAAATTCAGCCAGATATTAAGTTTTTTTTACAAATCTGGGTTGCATTCAAAAATTAACTCAAATTCACAATTTATTTCTGCCAGTGGGGGGAAAAAAATCGTTGTTGTTCAGCAAGATGAATGTGAGCTTTGAATTTACAGTCACTCACAGCTCTGCCCATCACTGCACACTCACAGTTTCCTGCCCCTACAAAGACTTTCTCTGAAGAGAAATCTCTTCATTTACTCCATGAACCAGTCTGACAAGAGTCGAAATTAGACTTTTGAATTCCTGAAATTTCATCTCTGTAACCTCAACAGTGCAAAGGAAGAAATCATACTGGAATTCATCCTAAAACCAAAATGAAGTAGCCTCAAAAATGGAGATTACTGTGAAAAGGCTATAGGAAAGGTACCATACTACCCCTGCAAGTAATTTCCATGGCTTTTTGCTCAAAAGTAAGATGAAATGAGATTTGACAGCAATGGAAGATCAGTATTAACCAATCCTGCAGATGCCAGTGCAGTCATCTTCTCACTAATAAGATAGAAATCTTTAAAATATGTTGTCAAGTAGCTAATTTTTAAAAAATTTATTATTATTATTGTTGTTGTTGTTGCTGTTGTTGTTGTCTAAGTGGAGCCCTTTTCCTGAAAACTTATCAACCTCTTGCCTAATTTTACTTTCCCTCAAAAATATGGGCTGTTGGAAACACCCAGAACTGTCTGTACTTTACCCTCTACATCTGCCTGTCCTAGCAACGCAAAAAAAGCAGTACAAACTACTACAAACTACTACAAACTACTACAAACTACTTCATCAGCATTTGTAATTCCTGAAATTCGGGAATGTAATAGCAGAAGGCATCGAGTCATCAGCCCCATTCAGCTTGGGGCAATTGCTTCCTGCTCGTGTCCATCAGGTGGGCTGAGCTCACCCCATGCCTGGCCATCCATCACACACATGGCTGAGAACAGATTATTACTAAAGCAGGAAAATGACAGAGGAGCTGGCAAATGGCACTCAAGGCAGGTGATTTGCTAGACCTGGGTAATTTTCATTGTTCCAAAAATTTTTTCTTGGGTAATGGGACCAAAAGAAAAAAAAAAAAAAAGAGAAGAAAAAAACCAACCAAAACATATGTGCTGACAGCTGGTGAGTTGCTCTGGTTTGAGGGCACTGCTACTTCCCAGCCACCCTCACAAAATGTGGTGGCCACTGTCTAGACTGATGCAAACTTAGATCTTGTGCTGGCACGGCTTGAAACCTCACTGTCAGCCTCAGGTCCTGCTTTAAAATGCTGTTCCCCTTTTTCAATGGAAACTCCTTAGAAAACAAAATGGTTCCCTGCTAGGCATTCAACTGACAGGCAGCCTTTCTCATACAAATAATTCATGGTAACTTGAACCTGAGATCCATGCAGGACTGGTATTTGTGCATATGAAGCAGAATTTGGCTCTACTGGCCAAGGGAGTGGAAGAGGGAAAAACAGGCAAACAAAACTCAGAACCTTCCATTCCGATGCAAATATATTGCAGGATGCTCAATGCTTGGAAGGAGTTCAAGGGAGAGCCACAAAAATTGCTTGCAATCTAGAAACATACCTTCAGCATGACAGCATGGAGCTGAGCAGTCTGTTTATCCAGGAGGAGAAAGGAGAGTGGCTCCATCACAGTCTGCCTACATGAGGAGGCACATTTAACAACAGGCACTTTTAAAATTTACCTAAAATGGTAACATTGACATTAAAGTGTAAATAGCTAGTAATGAAGCTAAGTAATCATTAATATAGAAAGAAGGTAATTTTTTACATCGCATTAATAGCAGCAGAAAGAGTGGCTGTTGGCCTTCTACAGAATGTGCTGCAGTACAATCAGCAGTGACAGGCTGAATGCAGGAGATGCTCAATGAGAATGTAAAGCCCCACACGTCTGTCCTCCAACAGATCTGATCTCGTATCTTTTATTTTTGCTTGGAATATAGCCATGTGTAGAAATCCCAGATGTGAGTGATGCCATCTATTTGGCTTTAAATAGCAGTAAGTCTTGAATAATTTATTACTATTAACATTAATGAGGCTTTTCTTCATATGCCTCAAAGAAAAAGGAAGATCTTCTGTGCTTGTCTGAATTCTGCAGCACTGATGACATTTTTTCTCTAAAAGACTTCTTAGGAGCCAGGTCATCATGGGGAGGTTGGTAGTGTAAGTCTACTAGAGAGAGAGTAATTATTCCAGCAACCATTCCAAGATGGTTGTCAGCTGAATTTTTCTTCATATTCAGAGTTCCTAGGGCCTGGTGACCAAAACCTCTGTGATAGTGACACAGCGATTCTGGGATGAAATTATACAAGCAGGAGAAAAAAGTTCATGCTCCTTTGCAAAATGATGCAGCACCTCTGTCAATGTCACCCTGTGCTTTTGCCATACAGCCCTGAGCTGCTTCTCCACCCCACATTATCTGAAAAATATCTCTATTAAAACATATTAGTTTGTGGTGACATTCTTTTCAGGAACTGCTCTGTCTTGGCAAAGATAGAGCACATGTCAGGAACTGGTGACTATCTCAGATATTACTAATATGATTCTTCTTTATTGAATCCAGATTCTTAAAACTGGGTTTTCTGAAGCAGCATGTGGGATGATGGTGCTCCAAAGAATACAAGACAGCTCTCTGCTGTCAGGTTGGCCTTGGAGGCAGTTCAAGCCTCACAGTGGCACTTGTGGGACCAGGAGAAGTTAGGGTGTATGGCCCCACTTTAGCCCAGCAGCCACAGAAGCTTGTGGAGCATCAAGGCTGGGATGCGGCACAGGGAATTCTTGATGCCTTATTCCTCATCCCCACACAGGGATATCCACAGAAACACTGCCAGGTCAGTGCCAGGCAGGCTCAGCCAGGATCCCCTGGGCTCCTGGGACTGAAGGTGCTCTGGATATGGCTCAAGGTATATTCAGCTGTGTGTCACAGCCATGGCCATCCCTGAGAGCCACCCCCTTGAGCTTCAGGCTCAGCAAAACCCTCCTGTCACAGCTCTTCCTCCACAGCCACAGCTTTTCCTCTCGGACTTGCCATTGCTGATGTGGCAGTTCAGGCTCCAAACTCCAAGTGCCAGTCCAAAGGCATTGGCTTCTCTGCCAGCCAGCTTGAGATATCTTCCCAGAGCACTGAGGGACCAGTCCTGAAAAATGCACAAATATTTTAACATTTTTAGTCCTGGTTTGTACAATGGCCAGGGCAGAAAGAGCATATTAGTGTCATGCATTACACAGACGTAAATTAACCAAATTATAACAGTTAACACAGAACCAATCGGACACAGTGTCTCCATCGTGAAAAAGACGGCTCAGATATAAAAATTATGGTTTAGTTTTAAAATAGGAAATATAGTTCTTAGTCTGCAGTTTGTTGCCACATGAAAAGGCTCTTTTCTGCTCTTTTTAAAAAGGAAAAAACCAAAACAGTCTAAGATGCAAATAACATTTCCTGATATGGAAAGCAGAAAACACTCCTAACACATTTTCCAAGGTCAGCTCAGAAAAGGAAGCTGCTTCCAGACTCTAACTATAAAAATTAGCAAGCCATAAGTTAAAATTCTCTTCTATAGTTAGCCTGTTCACAAAAAAAGACTGAGCACCTTGGTCCTCTCCTCACCCCAGAAACATCCGGTCTTACACCACTGGGACATTCTGGGTGTTTGGTACTCCCAGAACCTCAGTAAATACCCAAATACAGACTCAGGAGTCTACATTTGAATCTGCTATGTAAAAAAACCCCAAAGTCTCCCATTTCAAGCAGCGAGACAGCAGAATAGTAATCTATAGTTTCCATGTCTTCACTACAGTCTAAACCTATTCTCTCTCCTCTTTGTTTACTGTGCAAACTGCTTCCCCACAAAAGGAAATGATCTCCCCAATCCAAATCTCACTTTATTTAAGGCAGTGGGCAAGGAGTTTACCCTGGGAGGTGGTGAGCACACAGCAGTGCTCACTGACCTCCCCACAGGCTCCTGAACAAACAGAAACCAAAGTGCTGATTGTGGCAATGTGGCCATGAAAGGGCTCAGTAGCAAACTGTGTGTGTTCAAGATCAGCAGCCAAGCAAAGCACCATCATGAGTCTGAATTTGTATTTGCTGAGGGCTGCACACTGCTGTTAGCTGTAACTCCACAGATGTGCAGTATCTCAAGAAACTTCCAGATGTATCCAAATATTTTCATCTGGATAAATAAAGGGCATATGCCCATAAATACTTCAGCTCCCCTAACAGAAGTCCACCTCAGTGAGTATGGGTCAGACTCACATGGTTATTTTCCCTTGGTGCTTAGAGCAGCTCTAGGGACAGGCTTCAAACAAGATCAGCTGCTCTTCCATCATCTTTGTCAGCAGAGAGGCACCCAGCAGCTGCTCTGGAGGAAGAAGGGACAGGTATCTGTCTGTGGCTGGGCCTGGTGTTTCAAGCACCAAGACACTAAGAGGCAGGACAACATATCAGGCAAGGAAGCATTAAAAATAGTAAGAAGATAGAAAGTGTGATTTCTTTGTGTCTTTTTGTTCTGTGATCTTCCTGAAATAGCTCGTGTGATTCAGAAGCAAGCCTAAAGCCACAGCCACTGCCAGCTCCCTCCAACCTGCTCACAGCAGCCACAAGACCCCACTGGCCAGAGGCTGTTGTTCAGCTGCCCTGACTCCAAGTTTAAACAATCCTGAGCTGTACTTGATGTAACGAGTATGATCAAGACTGAGCACACGGGACATAAATAATCCAAACACAAGTTGTACTCACAGCTTAATCCAGTTACAGCTCTAATTTGCACATTTCCTCTTTGAAAGCAGTTCTTTCATCTTCTATATAGAGCTGAACCTCTCCCAGATGCCATTTGAAGCCGGGAGAGGTGCTTTGCATTGGAGCCAAGGCAGCACAGAGACCTGCAGGAGCATTTCTGACCCACCCACCGTGCTCTCCATGTGAGGAGCAGGACAGAGACCTTCAATCAGCTCTTTTCATCAGCAGTTCCTCAGCTTCCCCAGCTTCACAGGGAGCTCTGGGTCCAGATGGGAGCAGAACTCCAGAGCTCAACAACAGTTCCTTAGCTGAGCTCCCCACTCAGTCTCTTATTGCAGGCAGTGATGGCACAAAGGAGGAGCTACAAAGAGCTGGTTGTTACTGAAGCAGTACCTGTGGCTCTCAGTTATAAAACCTGCTCCCCATTTGCATCCCCAGACACCTCACTATAAAGCAGAACAGGCTAGTGTTGACTTTCTTTTTCTAGTTCCTCCCTCAATTCTCTGCTCCTTTCCAGGCTGTTGATGTTACATGTTATGCTCCTGTAGAAACTGGTGTCATCCCAGCAAGCACAGGCACCCAGCCATGCTGTTGGGGCTGGGATAGCCCAGGCACTTGCTCCTCAGCTTTTTCCTTTGCTTACAGACCTTGGGCTGTACTTGTCAAACAACAGATTATCACAGAGGCTGTTAAGAGACCTTGTAGGTGAGGTGTGTAGTCAATGACAGAGGGAGAGCACAACACACAGTCTGGTTTTATGAAAATAGTTATTGTTTACCATTCCAGCATTTCCTGCAGTTTTGGGATGTTATGGCTCAGAGGTTTCAATAACAACTCTTTGATGAGACTATTCTCTAAGAAATCTCATATGTATAAAAACAAAAAATCACAAAGAATATCTGCTGGAGGCCTGGCTTGGCCTTGGAAACATCTAAACCTAGTTCCAGAGCAGAGCTGTGTTTGTATAATCTTAACTAGTTAAACTGCTCTGGGAGCCTAGGTGCCAGCTGAGCTCTGTCCTTGCAGCCAGGTCTATCTGCTCACCAGAGAAGCTGGGGCTGCCCCATCCCTGGAAGTGTCCAAGGCCAGGCTGGATGGAACTTTGAGCAGCCTGGGACAGAGGAAATTGTCCCCACCCATGGAAGGGGCACTGCAACTGGAGGAGCTTTAAGGTCCCCTCCAACATAAACCATTTTATGATTCTATCTTTCCTGATGGCAGACTTGGAAAATACTGTTACACACAGAAAAGACATTTTTACCAATTAAGGAAAAGCTTGTATTTTCCTGTGCAAATAAGTGGAAGAATTTTATATTCACAAGTGGAAAAAACACAAAACAAAACGCTGGAAGTGATTGACTTGTTCAAGAATAGTAAACCTAGCTTGGCCAGAAGGTTCAGCAACAAAATTTGAATCTCAAACTCCTATACTAAGACGATGTTTAGCAAGTCTATTGTTTAGAATAATCACTTTAGCTTCCTTTTTGAAAACAAATGCCAGCCAAGACTGGGGGGAAAGGTTTTGTAAGAAAAGTAATAGGATAATTCAGTCATGGCCTCCCAACAAAACACATTTTTTGTTTGTTCAATAGAAGCAAATAATATTTTAGATCAATATTTGGACTTCGTCCAATTATTCACTGTTTAACCAAGAAAGTGACAAACCCACTAAGAATTATTATTTGGAAATTGGTAGTATATATTATAAACTAGCTTCAACTGTTCCTGATCCAGCATAACACACAGCCTCTGTAATTTTTTTATTTATTATCATGAATTCCTTAAACCCATTCAGTTCCAGCAATTGGCTTCCAAGGCCTGACCCAGTGTACTTTTTTCCACCAGGTGAATGTTGCTGGATGGCAGCTGCAGGTCTTGGAGGAGCAGGGGGTCAATAAGCTTGGGGCATTAGTGGTGGTAGGTCTGTTGCTATGAGGCACTTTGATTTCCCTGAGGAAAATATTCTGAGCAACTCAGTTCCGATCATTAAAGTCCCTCAAAATATTATTTCATATAATTCTCGAGGATGCTGGCATAAACCTCTGATTAGAAGTAATTGCCACAGGAAATTTACCCTTTCCTGTTTGGCTTCTGCAGCACATCAGCTAAAATTTATTCTGTAGTTTGCAGCAGCAGAAAAATGATAAGTGGATCTAAACACATATATTTAATAGAGACACACATGGCACAGCCAAAATCTTCAAGATGCTGTACATAGATAGAGCTGCTTCCCTAGAGGAGCTGCTGGTCTAGAATTTAAGCAGAGGTCTTTATTTGGTCTTGCCCGGAAGCCTCTGCCTGATCCCAAGTGATTGTGTACCTGGGTTTAGTGGAAAGCCATCCTTAATAACCCTGTTTGAGACATGGACTTCAGCAAGAACACACTGTCTGGAGCACTACACTGAGCCTGCTTTATTCTGGGTTGATCACAAGGCAGAGCAGAAAGCCCAAATTGCTCTGCCCCCTGAAACCTCAAACACGATGATCCACGTGTTGGGAAAACAAAACTTTGCATGGTAGAGTTCAGGCAGAGATAACTGCAGAGTTAGAAAGGTTACAGATTCTCTCCCACAGGAATTTGGCATTTCAGCCTTTCCAGTCTTCCTGTTTAGAGGAAGACTTACTGGCTTTAAACAGAGTTTCCAGACTAATGATATAGTTAATACTGTGCATCTCCACTCACACAGAGTTTCCTTATTGTTCATGCCATGTTAGGTTCTTTCAAGGCTGTCTGTGCTCTGCCTGCAGCCCATGGGCTCTGAGGGAGACTCTGCAGCTCCACCTGAACATCACCTTCCTGTGGCAAGGGACCCAGCCTGTCTAGCATTTCCCATGCCACAAGCTGTAGCTCCATGGATCCCAAATGCCTTTGGCAAGCCAGGAGAAATGCTTTGTGTGCAGAGCATTTGTGCATTATCTTCTGCCCCGGATGCTACAGGGAACAGACCTGGCTGCTACCCAACTGCCTCCCATGGATTAGATGAAACAAATAAACTCAAGCAACTGCTGTAACAAGGTATCTGAAGGCAAACAGGGCTGCCAAGCAATTAGTGTCCAAACAATGCCTAATTAGTCCCTTGGGTGCATCACATTACAGAACAAAGCAGCAGATGTCTGTCGGGGTGTTATATTGGGAGTGTGCGATTCTGATCTGATTTGGGCTGGTGCAAGGCAGGAGGAGCAGGGCTGTCGGATGATCATTCCCAGGACACGTTTGGGGAGACACCTTTTCCTGCTCTCACAGCACTGGTGACAATTCAGGCTCAGGGAGGCAGCTTGTGCTGGCAGGGGAGGGCAGGAGAAGAGCTCTCAGTGCAATACAGAGAGCTGCAGGTTTTATTCTGAATTATCTGTAGTACATATAGATAAAGGTATATCTATCTGTAGATATATCTGTGTCTATACATATAAAGATACAGATATAAGGTATAGTTACAGATGTAAAGGCAGTTTTGTGTAGCCTGTTAGAAATACATTGTAAAGCTTAAGACTTTGATACACAGTAAATTATGCAATGTGAGTAATGTAAAACCTATTGGTTTGGGGGGTAGTCACAAGAAGTGAAGCTTCTTATTGACATCATAAGAAATTTCTTAGCTAAAATGAGGCATTCAAAGCTGACCAAATGTTACCATTACATTCTAGATCCAAAAATAGACAGAGTTTGAATGGGGACCGAAATCCTGCTCAGTAACTGTTGGTAAATCCCAGCAAACCACACTTCTGTGTGAAAAGGAAAACACAGGCATGCATTGGTTGGCTTTGGCAGAGAAGAAACAAATATGCTTTCTCAAATCTGCTGACAGGTTTATCAGGATAACATGAATGAATGCATTGCATTTGCCAATATAGCACACAGTGGCAGCTGAAGATAGAAAACTATTTGAAAAGAAATTATAAATTGTTTGGCTGCACACAAGGGGCTTTTTTTGCCCTGCCTGCACAGTGAATTGCACTTCTGAGCAAGATGAAACCGAGCAGCAAAGCCCGTCTGCTGACTGTGGCTCTGGGAAAAGAGTGGTGGGGGAAGTCTGGGGAGAAACAGGTCACTCAAGCACTGCAGCACCCAGCGGACTCCTCCTGCTGTCTCCAACACCCTGGACCTCTGCAGAAGCTGAGAGGTCTCTGCCTTTAATGGGTATTTCTATTTTAAAAGCCTGAAAAATATTTTCAACTGAATTGCTTTAATTCTTCTGTAGAGTTTTCACTCTGGACCGCCTGGTTGGAGCAGAGAACATGCAACAAAAAGGACAGGAGCTAATGATGAAAAATACCCTTTGCTTCCAGCTTTTTGTGTTTGCTGGAAAACAACATATTTTCTTGGCAAATATCAAGAGGATATTTGTGACTGAGCTTGCTCTAATGAACATGGGCTGTGCCGTGCCTCTAAGGCCTGTTGCACTTTCAGATGATTTCACCACTTTACAATTCAGCTCTTGTGATAACATTTAACACACACTTGTTAAACCATTCAGTGCTAAAGCAGCATAAAGTCCAGCAAAGGACAGCACTGGGCACAATCGGTTTTGAGGTGGAGTCCATCTTACAGAAAAAACTCAAGTGGTGAACAGCACAAAAGCTGAGGTGCTGTAATTTTTTATGACAGGGACTAGAATTCATTGACAGAGCTAATGTGATTTAAGCCAATTGAGCAAAATAACACGTGGAACTGTCTTTTAGTGCTCTTGTATTGTGTGGGTTTCACTTTGTCACTTGTTTTAAAAAGCAACCAGCAATTTCTGGGAATGTTGAGTTAAAAAAAAAAAAGAGGAGGGGGAGGGGGAGAAAAAACTTATCAGGCACTTCTATAGCTTAGTAAAGATGATTAATCTGACTCAGCAAGACTGAATCAAAGAGCTTTCATTGACCAGTTGGTATTCAGAAACATCTTTGTTTAAATATGGTTTAAAATGACATGAAAATTAGATCTATTCCTGAAACCCTGACACATGCAAAGTTCTTGTTGTCTGTACATCTGGGCTTATGGTCAGATCTATTTTAATGTCTTCAAAAAAAATACGAGTGCTAGTAGAAAACCAGAGAGTCATCACAGTTTTTGCAGGGCTTAAAGGAATGCAGAGCAAAAACCAGTCTGAAATTGAAGTCTCTGGCCCAAAATATGTTCTGCAGGTGCCCTTTTAGCTGCTCATCTGTGTAATTGCACAGATCTGCTGCTGGCAGGATGAAGGATGGACTCCCCTCAGGTGTCACTTCACCTGCCATGAGACACAGGGGCTGAGTGTGCTCCTCATCCATCAGCATCAGGTACCAAGTGACCCTGAGGAGCATCAGGCACAGGGACAGGTGGCTGTCGTGCTGTAAATGTGATGTGCCACTCACTTTCTACCTTAAGTGGTGTCCCCCAATCCTTCCCCTGTGTTGGAACACTGGTCACTGAGAATTTTAGACTTTCTGTGCTGCCAGGCACTGACCCCCAGGAGAACACTGCATTTGACCTGAGGCTGTGGAGAAGGCTTCCAAAATTGAATGACAGAACTGGGATTATGGGTGTGTAGTTTGAATAGAAGTGTGTAATATCATATGGTGGAAAACTTAGAGTTTAAGGTTTTAGAATATAGTAATATATAGAAAGCGAGATGGAGGTTTTAGGGCAGAGGCTAGTCCTTCTTCTTCACGGGTCTAGGTGATATTGAGTAATTGGATAGAAAAGTCCTCACTGTAGGCCATGAGTGGTTGGTTATTGGGTGAAAAGTAAAAATAATTTAGGTGGCATTTCTTAACTGGAGAGTTTACCCTTAAAAGGCCTTGTAGAGAGAGAGATAGAGCTCCGTTTTTAGTTTGTTAGCTTGAAGTGCTGTAGAACTCACGGTTTGTGAGACTGTAATATAGATAAGAACTAATAAACATCTCGCTCAATTAAACCCGACCCTGGCAAAAAGAAGATGAGACTGGACCCCCCTGCCCCAGGGGAGCCCCTCCCTGCAGTGTGCCAGGGCAGCAGCTTGGCCCAAGCACAGTCACCACTCAGCAGTGAGTGTTTGGGCCTGGATTGTGGAAAAGGCAACACTTACATGGCTGTGGGCAGAAACGACAGTCATTTTTGAGTCATTTTCAGGCTTCTCAAGATGTTCCCAAGTTTGGGCCGGGTGAAATTCATTGCTGCTGCAAAATGATGCTGCACCTCTGAGCAGGGCTTCTCTCAGCCCATCTGACCCTGACAAACAGGTCACATTAACTCCTATAATTTGTTGACTACTCTTTGAAAACCTTTTAAAGATTTTCTTTCACTGTCTCCAGAGTTACAGCTTACAGTTCCCAGTAGCTATTGGGAAGGAGAGGACAGATGGATGCAGACAATAGCAGCTCTGGGAAGAGAGACCTGTTACAATGGCACCTGCAGAGACTGATAGGATGTGGAAAGGAACCCATAAATAGTTGAATGATTCTGGGACTTAATTTAATACATACAAAAGAATCTGAAAAAAGACTAAATCCTCTATCTTACCAGAACACTTCTTTGCAATAAATAACTCCTATAGAAATGTTTACTTCCTTTTTTCCCAGCAGTGAGAGCTTCTTGACAAAACACATCATTTTCATTAAAACATTTCTGGTTCTCCTCAAGAGCAAGGGAAAAGTTCACCTGAACAGCTGAAAATGTTTGCAATCAAAATGAAATGAAATTCAGAATTTCCCATTCCTGGTTCAAGCTATCTTCTGTAAGGATTTTTTTCATAGGTGATGGCTGCTATCCAGAGAACCAAATGAGGGCATTCAAGGAGAAGCAATGTTTTGTTGGCAGTTTATTTGAGTTATCAAGTGGTGTAGTCCGGGATGAAATAACCTCCCACAGCCCTTCCACCACCTGTCTCTGATGGAAACCTCCTCAGGAATTGTGAATAACTCTGAACTGTTTTTTAGCAGCTCCAGGTTCTTTCTTGGCTCTACCTCCCTCCAGATTTCTGTGGTTGGAAATGGCCAGTGTGTGTGGCTGAGCAGAGCAGGACACCCACAGCTGAGGTAACAGAGGATCTGCCCCTGAGGTAGCCAAAATCCTCAGTAGCTCAGGTGAGCAGGAAATTATCCAGCTATAAATCAGCAACCTGGCAAATATACCAAAAGACACCTGTGAGATGGAGAGAGTGCTGACCTGGAGACTCATGCAAGGGTTTTCTGCACATGGATCCAGGATGCAGTTGGGCTCTGATGGCTCCAGCACAGTAAACCCCTCTGTGGCAGCAGTCAGGCTGGTGGAGCTGGTCCTGACAAGCCCAGGTGGGCAGAAGCCTTTGTGCTGTAAGCTTGATTCTCTTTGTCAGGACATTGCAAGCCCTGTGCAGCAGCAGGGACTGCCCCTGCCCGGGAATGAGGAGCTGCTGCACAGGAGCTAAAGAGGTGAAGGTGCTCACAGCATACACAAGGATGGATCAAGAGCAAAGGAGCAGGTGGGGAGCTCATCAAAGGAGGTGAATTGTGGCCAGGAGCTGTGGTCTGTGTGCACAGACCTGTGCAGAGATCACTTCTAACACAGATTGTAGCAGAACAGCTCAGAAAGAGGAAAAACTCTGTCTTGGGTCTTCCTGGGCTTTATGTAGCTGCCTGGTGAAATCCTGCCCTACCCCACCAGTATATCAGTTAGATCTCAATTCATGACATTTTGAGTACTTTTTCCTGGCTGGGCCCAATAAGGGAGGAGCTCAGCAGGGAATCAGTTTGTAATTTCAAATTAATATAAAAATGTACTTTTCTAAATACCATACCACCTAGCCTATTTTCAAGCAAAGACAACCATACATAGGAATATGTGATTGGGGGGCGCTAATTAGAAGACAGAACCTTGCATTAAAGCTAGGTGCTGGGTGGAAATTGCCCCATTTTCATTCTGTTTGTGGCTGCATCCTGTTATCATCCTGTTTTCAACCTTCTGCAATAAGTGTCTATTTTAATGAAGACTGTTGGGGCTGATCTAAATACCAGAACATCTTGCACGCAGTACACAGAAGTCCCTTTTCACTTCAGAAGTGCTGTAGTGTTCATTTGCATCATAGATCCATGACCAGGCACACTTAACAGGATGGATCAAAGTGCTTCTAAATGCAATGTTAGATCCATTGTCAAATCCAGGCATCTCCAGAATCAGCCCAGGTGTAGCTGTACCTGTCAGTGTGTTTCTGGATTGCTGTGGAAACACAATCCAAAATGTTCCTTTTTTTCCCCGCTGGGGTTGCTTAGCAGGGCTTGCAGGCACAAGCTGCAGCAAGCAGGGTCATCCAAATGCCTGGGCAGGGCTGGGGATCCCCTGCCTGAGGAGACCCTGGGAACAAGGGGGTCTTTGGTGCTTACTAACACCCAGATGCACCCTCCAGCACTTCATGGCAATGAAGGGGTGCCGAGTGCCTCTGTCTCACCAACTTCCTTTCTGCTGCCAGGGTTTCCTAGCCTGGGAGGAGGTGATCAGGGAGAACAGATACAAAACAGAGGCAAGCTTTGTGCCTGGAGCAAAAAAAAACCACTCTGCAGCTCCAACAGGGTTTTGTCTCTTTTTCCCTTCCTCTTGCAGTGTCTCCACCTTCCCTAGCCTTTGTCAGACGTTTGATGCCCAGATCCAAGCAGGACACATTCCCAATGATCCTTCCCCTTTTCATCACTATCAGCAAAAGAAAAAAATTGATGTTTTTTTCCAGGGTGTAGAGTTGGTGAAGTCTTAAAAGCCTGTTTTCTTCTCTAAGAACTGAGATCCCTGAGGAATCTGCCTCTCTTATGTCTTTCTTGTGTTGAGGTGGAATTAGTCACATTTTTTGCAAATGACAGCAGTTTCTCGGGAAAAAAAAAGCAAATTCTGGACAATTTATAGGCTTATGCAAAAAAATAGTAAATCAGTCTCTAGCTGTTTGGACTGTGCTCTCTTTTCACTGCACACAAGTAACTTCCATCACCACTAATGTGCAAATAAAGATATTTGGCCTCAATCTTTCCTACAGGGAGAAAACCCTCAGCAATGCCACATATCCTACAGCCAAGGCTGGTTGCATGTCAGACCATATTTTCCTCCCTAGTCTCAGTCCATGCAGGCTAAGAAACCCACAGGATTCATAGACCAGACCTCTAAAGATGTTTCAGCTCAGTCCTGCTTCAGGTGAGGTTTTTCACAAGTTATTTTTCATATTACAGAAGGGTTGTAACTACAAAACTGTAGTGATGGAAACTGAGCCTCAGCTGGTGAGAGCTGTTTAGTCTGGTGTTAATATACAGCATGCAGCTCACAGACACTGAAAATGCAGCTTAGATCCCTGTCCTTACCCAGGCATTTTCTGCATACCAAAATTAACTGTGGTCAACAAAGAAACCTTGGATTGGTCTACAGTGAAATCCTTTAAGCAAATGCACAGAAGAATTATTGTGCCAGGTCTAGGGAAGGAGGGAAATCTGTATTTAGGATGCATGCTCTCTACAGGCCCAGAGGACTTGTGAAATCCATGAGCTCCTGCAGATTCCCCCTTGGCAAGGCTGATTTAGGGAGGTGCAAAAGGGGCTGGTATTAAATATTGGTGCCTTGACTGGTGGCACTATGTGGTTGTGCTCCCATCAGAGCTGTGCTCCATGATGTGATCCTGAAGGGAGTCGGGAGTTGCATGAAGGTCTGAAAAATTCATATTAGGGCTGTCCATCTACAGCAATAGCATGTGTCATGTCTCATGGGTAAGGCAACTTATGCAGCTATGGTGCTTTCGGGAATGGGATGTCAGGGGATTGGGAATTTTCCATTTGTGGGTTTGAAAATGGGCTTTTAATAGGGCTTGGAGAACTGTCATGAAAGAGGTCACTGCAAATGCTCAGCAAAATGCAGGCTGAGAAGGGACTTCTGACAGCAAACACTCCTGGAGGACTCAGGGCAGTGGGGAGGGGAAAGCCATTTCAGCAGAGGATAAGGCTGCCTCAGGGGCAGGCAGAGATGGCCACAAACTCCCTTGGGCTGGAAAACTGAAGCTAAAAATGTCTTCAGAGCAGTGGATGCTGGATACTCCCCAGCAGAAGTGGGGGGAGAAGCTGTCTGCCCCAGGTCCTGTGGCTGTGGGTTGCCAAACACCTTGGATCTGGCAGCCCCTTGTTTCTCCAATGACAATAGGGGATAAAATGTTTGCAGCTCCTGCCACTGTCAGTAACACAGCAGGCTCCACGAGGTTTATGAACACTCCTGGCAAGAATGACAGAAGTTCTCTTCCTGGAGCAGCTGAGGCAGACATTACCAACTGCAAATAACTCACAGACAACATAAAGCAGCCTCTCTCTCCTTTCCTCCCTCTCTCCTCAGCACCTGGCTTTGCTTTGGAATCTGTTGTGGGTTTCCCTTGAGATTTCTGCCAGTCACCACATTCCATCTTCAATCCTACACCTCCTCAATCCACGCTGAGGGTAAGGGATATCCTCAGCCTCCAGGGATGGGTGGCTGGAGAGTGACAGTGCCATTTGATCATTTGATGGCATAAGCTGGAGAGCCCATACCCTGACACCTTCCTCCTGGAGCCCAGCAATGGGAGGGTTAATATTTCAGCCTGGTGTCTTCTCCAGTCATCACCTATGGAAAGGGCAAATCTCGTTGCTCAGGCCTATGTGCCTCTGCAGCAAGTTGAGGATATTTCTGCAGTGTAACAAAGTGCTGCTGAAACAGGGGATGTAGGGACAAAAGTCTCCTAATGCTGGCAGTGGTACTGAGATTCTTGGTGTTTTGGCATCTGACACCCAAGCTTTTAAGCTACTCTTAGGTCACAGTCTTTATGGCATAGCCACAGCATTACAAATTGACTTTTTAATACAGAGAAGTTGAGATTTTTCACCTCCTGACCTGCCTCCAGGAACTGGGGTTTTAACTGCACCATTAAACATCTTGGGACTTCCAGAGTAATCATAAGAGCTGGCAGTAGACCTGACACAACTAGGAAGGAACTGCTTCAGAATGTGGCTTAATACTAAATCCTAAACTTCAGGTCTTGAAGATTCTCCAGATCTGGTTTTTCTGTTCCTCTTGCCTCCATGTGTTAGCACCTTATGTTATGTTGCCTATAACAGTGTCCAGAGTTGATCCAGATTAGCAGTGGGAATAACACATGAGCAAATGAGACTTGCAATGGGAAAAAAAAGAACTCTCTTGCACATGGAAGATCAAGGCCCATTAGCTGAGCTCTGGAACAGGATATCCCTTTTCCAGGGTACAAAGCTTCTGAACCTAGTGCAGGGCACTGGTTTCTGACAAAGAAAATACAGCTTTGGAGCAGGGCTGGCCCTGAAAATGGGGCATCCTGCCCATGGAAACACCTGAGTTGGAGGGACTGGAACTGCCTGGTGCTGTCTGGGGGGGTTGTTGGTCTGGTCCTATGGGAAATGGTGGTAAATCCTTTGGGCTTGCAGTCCTTTCCTACATCCCCTTCTCACCCAGCACTGTGCTGAGGTAGGCCTCTGGTTTGTCATAAATTGTATGAGATGCCTGGAAATGAGATACTTGATGAAGTACCACTGGACCTGCCACAGCCTGTTTCCCCTCTCCAGGCTGCTTTGCTGAAGCCCAGTTTAAGCCACCTCTCACATTTCACTCTGGGGCTTTTCTGGTCTCTTCTCAGCCTCTTGTGGCTCTTTTCTACTGGGTTGCAACTGGAAAAGGCTCTCCTTGTAGCTCAGCCTATCCCAGCTCCAGAGGGAAAGAACTGCAGTGCCTGAGATGTTGTTTGGGTCTCAGGTTTCTGTTTAATACATGCCTGTGGTTTTTGGCTGTCTGAATGCCTCCAAGGACCCTAAAACCGAAAAATTCCTGATGCTGCTGCAGCAGCAGGCTCCACTGACACTTCCCTCTGCACCTTCAAGTCTGGGCCACGAGTTCCTGCCCTGCCTGACTCTGCTTTGCAGCCAACCTGACAAACATCAGCACCAGGACCCCCCTTCAATGTGGGACAGAATGCCAGCCCCTGGAAGGGATTCCTTGGCTGCTGCTTTGGTTCCAGGATGGAGATGACTGATGGGTCTGCTCCAAACCACACCTGCTTTTCTTGAGGCCCCTCCTGCCATGCTGCTCCTCTAAGGGCACATTTTGGGACCCTGCCCTGTGCTAGTCTGGCAATACAAGTGCCCCAAAATTCTGGGGAATAACCTGATGCACTTTTTCTACCAGTCATATGGCACTAAAATCATCCAGAATCGACAAACAGATTTGGAGAGAACACTGGCCTTCTGTCCCATCTGTGAAGCTCATTAAGGGTGGCTCTTAGCATCAAACCAGATATCCCATGAAAAGCTAAGAAAATACCAAATGTCATCTTAGCTAGGGGAGCAGACCCTTGGGCACATCCTCTTGCAGCCAGCCTTCCTAGGAGTCCTCTCTCCCACCAATACGTGGGCTGCAGGGCTGGTTTCTGCAGAACATGTTCACTGGAAATTTGTTGCATTAAATCAACAGAACTGTGCCTTTCCATTTCCTACTCCAAGTGGCTATTCTGGGTTAAAAAGCAACTGGAATGTTAGGAATTGTTAGGAGAGGAACAAAAAACAAAGCAGAGCCTCCCTATAAATCTGTCTCAAATACTGTGTCGGCTTCAGCCCTGCTGAGACAGAAGGTGATGAGAGGGCTGGATCAGCTTACAGGCAGGGGACAAGGAGATACACTGAGACTCTTCTAGAACAGAGGTGAGAACACAGCACGTGTCTGTAAATTGCCAGAAGCTTAAAGGAAAGAATATTCACTGGTAATACTGCATTTTGGAGGCACAGAGAGCCAGAAAGAAACCTTGGTCCCCAGCTGGTGGGTGACACGGGGTTCCCCTTGGAGACTGCTGGCTGTCATTAGTGATTCGTGTTGGCTGAGCCCTGTCTGAGGGCACTGCTGAGCACAGTTTCTCTGACAGGGACAGACTGACACAGGCACCATTTTCTAGTCAGGGCTGCCTTCTGCACCAGCCCCTCCCACTGCCCTGATGGAAAACACAGAATAGGGAGCTAAACTCAGCCTCTTGCTACAGAGGAGATGCTGTGGTGCAAGGCTTGGTCACCTACCAGAGACTGGTCTGACAAGCAGGCAAGAGAGAGGGGCAGGGTGGTGGCTGAGGGGAACAAGACAGGGGAAAAGCAACTTAAGGAGACAGAATCAGAAATAAAGAACAAAGGGCTGTTAAACACAGTGAGAGCACATCTGGCCAAAAAGAAACAGTTTGCCAAGTTCAGTGTTTGTCAAGAGAGGAACATCTGCACAACTGCACTTCTGCAGTGAAGGGACATAGTTTGCAAAGAAAATAACTACTGGCCCCACAGAGCCTGGGAACTGCATTGGGGTTTTGTGCATTTTTACAGCACTTCCAGCTGTAAGGAGTGCAGCACCCCAATGTGTGGTTTGGGAGCTGCTTCCTGCAGGCACACCTTGGTGCCCTCTTCAGTATAGGCAGTAAGTAAGGATATGTCAAGCTACAAATAAATAAATAAACAATCAAATAAATAAATAAATAAATAAATAAAATTTATGGTCCAGTCTGCTTGCCAAGTGCTAGAATGTGGGCATGTAGGAGTTGTTCCAGGTTGCTGTGGGGTTGGCTTATGGATGTTCAAGTCACTTGTGTGTCTGTATCAAAAGGCTTTTTCCATTTCACATTTCATTCACAACAATGTGAGCTCAGATTGACAAATTTCCTGATATGGGTGTTCCTGCCTTTACAAAGAATCAGATTGGTGGAAGGCTTTTTTCTTCTATATTATTTCAAATCAAATCACGTGCTTGTCAATCTTACACACAATAAGAATGTTAGCGAGACAGTGGAAAGATAAATGATTTAATATTATGAAAAAATAATTTCCTTTTCTGGAATAAATTAATGGGATTCTTGCATCACTATTTATATAAATATTCTTATGTTATATTAAGTTAACCTTGTAATCAATTTGCAACACTGTAATCATAAATCAAGTTTTGAAGAATGCTAAAATAGGAATTTATTTTTGTAAGACATAACTGTTTCAATGAGGGTTTGGACAACAACAATAAAACTGAGGACAATTGAGGAATACTATTCCTGTTTGCAAGAGAGGAGCAGCTGCCACATTTGGTGGAGTGAACCCTTTAAATCACCAGGTATCAACTCAAGAGGTGGAGGAATAAGGAAGGCACAGCTGTTCCCAAATGTCATATAGAAATCTGCTGAATTTTATGATCTTTGATCACCTCGAAGAACCATCTACATAAAAATTTACAGACACCATCTTTTATATAACTGTGCACAGGATTTGTATGCATAGGTGAGTACAGGCACACATACATATGGAATAGCATTTTTCCAGCTGCTTTTATAAGCTTCAGACTTGGCATAGTTTTACTGAATCGGTCCCTGTGGCGTTTTACAAAAAACCATCTTTACAAAATGTGTTCCTAAAAGATTTTAAACTATTTCCTTAAAAACAAATTCCATGTCACCTCACCTTACTATTACCATTTAGAGGAGGCATGTTAAAATTCACCACTATTTGTTCTTCACACAGAGCATTTTCCAAGATTCAGTGAAGTCAAAAAAGAGTCTGTTGGTGACTTGTTGTGGGGCTGTGGTTCAGAAAAACACTTTTCAATAGCAAGTGGATATCCCATACCAGAGCCACTGATCCCCAGTACTGTGACAGCCATGCAGCAATTGTTCATGTTCTTCAGTGTAAAATGCCTTTTCTTTTTCATTCATGGCCTTCCGTTTTTCAAGTTCAAATATTTAGGTCTTTTCTCCACTCAAAAACACATTAAAAAGAAAAGTTTGAAATATTTTCCTTTGAAAATAACTTTTTGAGTTGTGACTTGAGAGATGGGAAGGGATGTGTATGTTCACCATTAAAGTAATTTTTAGGGCTTTGTTACAAGTGTTGCTAATATTAGACTGGCTTGGTATAGAAGGTGGAAAACCAGTGAGTAGATGGGCCTCTGTGAGATGTGGTTGTTATTTTCTGTACTGATGAAAATCCATTCAATTAGCAGGTCACGTGTGCTCTGTAAGCTTTAAAAAACCCCACCAAAGTGGTGAGCATGAGGCACATTCAGTGACTTTGTCCTGGAGGCATAAATAAGAGAGCCCTAAACTGATCACACATGTGCATGGAGTGTGGTTATTCCTGAAAATAAAGACTGGCATGACTCAGGTATTGAGTGTGGCTGGGCATTAAGGGAGTAACAAGCAGTTGCTGGGAGGCATAATTCTACAGCAGCTTCCACTTCATTAACCAAGGGGCTGAACGTGGGAGCACACCTCAGTTAGTGGGTAGGAAGTGATGGTGACTGTCCCACAGAAATAAACAGGCTGCAGCCTGCAGCACCTTGTGTAAGGAACCGCAGGGGGACAGACACTGCTGAGGGAACTCTGATGTGCTCCATGCTTCAGGGCTTGGACCAGGCAATGTTCCTGTCCACACAAGGAAGGGTCAATGAGCAAAAGGAAACCTGAACAAAGCTGTGGTATCAGGGCTTTTTTTCCCTTCCTGGAACTGACACTTTCATGCCCAGGGGTGGAGGCACACACACTGATTGCTACCAGCACCATGAACTGTAAACTGATCCAAAGGATGAGACTGCAGCAGGAGCACTTGGAAACATCCCAGCTGCAGATACAACAGGGAAGGGAAGGGACCAGGTTTTGATAGAGTTAGTGAGGGAGCAGTTTCCCAACAAGAAAATAGGGAAAGGAAGGGAAGTTCAGGGAAGTTCAGGGAAGGGAAGGGAAGGGAAGTTCAGGGAAGGGAAGGGAAGTTCAGGGAAGGGAAGTTCAGGGAAGGGAAGTTCAGGGAAGTTCAGGGAAGGGAAGTTCAGGGAAGGGAAGTTCAGGGAAGGGAAGG